>WNWK01016540.1:0-15000 GCA_009830355.1 Cherax destructor
GGTAGAACATATAGCAATTTGTTACACAAGATCTCATATGTGAGTTCATAAATCATAAACCAAATTGTTACAGTACATTATTGCAGTTTTTGCAAACCATAGAATTCTGGTAAACTAACCTAGTTGTACAGCTGCCCATTATAATTGTAAGTTAATTTTAAGGCTGCCCAAAATGTTCTACATAACAAGAGCCTTTCTATAAAGTACTTTATACATATCAATTGTATTCTGTATTTACGAAAATTGTTTATTTAAATACTGTACTTTATAAAGCTGCTTGTTTATATGTTAGACAAGCAACTAATAACAAACATGTACATATACGTCTTCAACTACAAAGATGTTATGTGTCCAACAGACTACCTCACCAACACCTACCCAAATACACTATTCCTAGCTCCTACCAACCCAATTGAAGTCTACTAATAATCAACACCCTTAAAAACAAAGCAGGAGACATAAACAGCCCGATGGTCTGGTGGCTAGAGCTCTCGCTTCACACACGGAGGCGGGTTAGATTCCCGGCGGGTGGAAACATTCGACGTGTTTCCTTACACCTGTTGTCATGTTCACCTAGCAGCAAATAGGTACCTGGGTTGTTAGTCTACTGGTGAGGGTCGCATCCTGGGGGACAAGATTAAGGACCCCAATGGAAATAAGACAGACAGTCCTAGATGACGCACTGACTTTCTTGGGTTATCCTGGGTGGCTAACCCTCCGGGGTTAAAAATCCGAAGAAATCTTATCTTACCACCTTTATGCACAAAAAGCTTCACAGGTACTGTCACCAATTATAGCAACACTATTCAATAAATCCACTGAAGCCTCTACCTTCCCATCAATTCTCAAAATAGCTAGGGTCACCCCAATCCACAAAGGAGGTGATCAAACAGACTTGAATAATTATAGACCAATTTCTAATTTACCACTGCTTTCTAAAATCTTTGAAAAATTAATTCATAGACAGATCTATTCCTACCTCGTCTCACACAATGTACTCAACCCCTGTCAATTTGGATTCAGGACCAACAAGAGCACAAACGATGCTATTATACACATGTTAGAGTTAATATACACCGCACTTGAGAAGAAAGAAGTCCCACTGGGAATCTTCATTGATCTACACAAAGCTTTTGATAAGTCGACCATGATTTACTGCTCACAAAATTAGCACACTATGGTATAAGGGGACACCCACTCAACTACCTAAAGTCATACCTTAGCGACAGAAGCCAATACGTGTACACGAATGGAGCAAACTCTTCCACACAACAAATTACAGTCGGAGTCCCTCAAGGAAGTGTCCTGGGGCCACTCCTATTCCTCATTTACATAAATGACCTACCAAATGCATCACAACTACTCAAACCCATATTATTTGCAGATGACACAACATATGTCTTCTCTCACCCAAATCCAGTCATACTGGCCAACACTGTTAATGCCGAATTACAGAAAATATCAACATGGATGATGACAAACAAGCTTACTCTCAATACTGACAGGACCTACTTCATACAGTTTGGAAACAAAGCCACAAATGTTCCACTTAACATAACGCTCAATGGTTCACCCATCACAAGACTCAGAGGGAAAATTCCTAGGAATCCACCTTGACAGTAGCCTTAAATTCCAAACACACATTCAACATATTTCCAAGAAAATCTCAAAGACAGTAGGCATATTATCAAAGATACACTATTATGTGCCACAATCAGCTCTCCTTGCACTATATCATTCACTTATCTACCCCTATCTCACCTATGGAATCTGTGCATGGGGATCAACAACATTAAATCACCTTAGACCACTCATAACCCAGCAAAAGGCTGCAGTCAGAATGATAACAAATTCCCACTCTAGACACATACTCCACCAATATTCAAAAGTCTAAAACTACTCACCGTAAAGAACATCCATACGTATTCTTGTGCCTATTACATACATAAAACTCTACACTCTAATATAAACCCTCCGCTCAAAATTCTCCTCACCAACTTTAATAGGACCCATGACCACAACACAAGACACAGATCACTTTTTAATATACCCTGAGTCCATATCAACCTATGTAAAAATTCTATGCACATGAAGGGCCCCAGAATCTGGAATTCATTACCAGAATATATTAAGATAAGCTTGTCTGAAAATAAATTTAAGACTTCTCAAAAACCACCTCCTCACCCTAAACTAAATATTCATACTGTAAACTACTTTCAATATTATTATCCCATAATACAATTTCAATTTTTACTAATATGTTATTATGATGTTACCCCCTACTCACCCAAAACTAAATCCTCATACTATAAATTACTTTCAAAAATGCTCAATGTTTTTTCCTTAAGATACTCTCAATTTTATATTACCATCCTCCTAAACACTTGTTACAATTTAATATCTTCATATTGTAATTATAACATTATAATATCATCATATTGTAACTTGAAATAAAATTTATAACTAGAATAAACTCAATCAATTTCCCTAATATTATATACATAGTCTATAAGTCATTAGATTAAGCTGCCCCTAATGCCATGGCATGTCTGTGGCTCTTCTTGCACTTCAGTTTATAATTGTAACTACCAATATCTATGTAAAAATGCAATGAAATAAAATTTACTTTACTTTACTATGTAGAGCACAAGTGCATCACAATGACAGTGAAACCAATATACGTATAACAAACCCCTGTACAATACATATCTGACATAATGAACAAAATATTTGCCAAGACAAAGCCTTGGTAAGCCTGCTGCACTGGGTGTCCAGTACGGTCAATGATGTAGTGGGCCGAGTCCACTGCATCAGACATTTGTCTGATTGGGCCAGTGGCGCCATGGACATGCCTGTTTTTACTGTTGGCCCTACCTACCTCAGTTTGTTATTGTCTGTGCCCACTCATAGTCTTCATTTGGCATTCAGTCTCAAAATTTTCCCTTATCTCATGACACTCAAAATAAAACTTCACCATAAGACTTCATTCAAAATAAGCTAACTAACTTCCACACCCAATACCTGGAGAGGGTTTTGGGGGTCAATGCCCCTGCAGCCCAATCTGAGACCAGGCCTCCTGGTGGATCAGGGTCTGGTCAACCAGGCTGTTACTGCTGGCCGCACACAAACCGACATATGAACCACCGCCCGACTGGTCAGGTACTGACTTTAGGTGCCTGTCCAGAGCCCAAATCTTTCTTCTTTTAATCAAATTTTTCTTATGTCAATAAACCATACCATGGGTGGGGATAGAACCCGCGATCAGAAAGTCATGAAACACCAGACCGACGTGTTAGCCACAGGGCCAGCTGGCTACAATAAGATTCATCCAACTAGGTATATTTATACACCATAAGAAGGTTAGCATAGGCACCACTGTGACCACAAATGCAAGTTTTTACAGACGAATCTCCTGCCAGCATGGCCGTGACTAACTCTAGCTCAAGTCCCCTCAAAGCCGTCAACATGACTCACGAAATCATAATGACACAAGTGCAAACCATAGCACAGGCGGGGATAGAACCCGCGATCATTGTCATAAAACTCCAGACTGACGCGTTAGCCACTGGGCCAGCTGGCTACAATAAGATTCTATCCCCACCCGTGGTATTTTTTTTTGCAATCATGTCATTATGATTTCGTGAGCTATGTCAATAAAATCCAGTTAAGAGCAATATTTAAAGAGATCTTTTTATGAATCAACCAGTGTCCATTTTCAGTTCACTTGCTCATGACACTCAAAATGAAACTAACATTATGATTTCATACAAAATATATTCACTGGCATTACCATGCCTATCTCTCTCTCTTTCTGGCTAAGCTTTTCTTATATCAAAAGAAGCCAGTTTAGAGGATATTTAAAGTGTTAAAAAAAAGTGAGCCTTTGATAGCATCTCATTACTAAAGAGAACATTCAACATTTGTTAACGAATGTTTACCAAAAAAATATGAGCCACAGCCCCCCCCCCCACAACGTGGTAGAGTTATCAATGCAGCAAACTAAGACTGCTACATAAAGTATTTACCTGTGTCTTGTAGGTTCCCAGTGCAGCAGAGCTAGTCCACTATGCTGGGCACTTCAATGACACACATTCATTAAAACAGACAACACCCTCCTCTCTATCAGTCCACTATACCAAGGTTTTACTATAATGCCTCAGAAGTTCTTACAGTCTGAAAACCTCAAACTATAAGAGAAATATCCTAGTTGGATAAGTCCTAGACAGAATGAAGGAATTTAATATTAAGCAAGTATTTCATGATCCTGGGAATTATCATGTAAGTGGACATAATATTTCACAAGCAAAGATAAATGCAGAGGATAGAATGAGCCAGACAGGAGAGTTGTGCTGGACTAATTTCTTTACATATACAATACCTGACTGCCCTGGTTGTTCCTGTGGTGCTGCAATACAAAGGCCACTGATGCTGACAGAATAATGAAATATATTTAAAATACGTAAAGCAAAATTTACTGAAATACAAACAGACTAGAAAAGTTAAACAAAAGCTTAAAAAATAAAAACTCATTTCAGTTATCTGAGGAAGAGTCTATGAAAGAAAATAATATTGTTAGATAGTGTACACATACAAGGGAATGAGAGGCAGGTACACGCTTTAACACAAATTGCTTAAATGACAGTGAGAGAATCAAGTGTGGGAAAGTCTTGGAAATTAAAATGCAAAGGGTGCAAACATGAAGGAGCTGTGATTAACTGTTGAGGAAAAGAATACTGAAGAAGTTGGTGACTCACAAGGACAGGCCGGAGAGCATTGGCGAAGGCGCAATATCTGGAGCGCTCCTCTGTCAATGCCTGGCGCACTGCTGACCTCTCCACCTCCTCCAGGGCACCATAGCGTGCCTGCAGCTCTACCACTGTTGACTCAAGCACCTGCACAAAAACAGATTATTGGTCACTGTTGTCCCTCAACTATTACCTCTTAACTACATGCAATGGCACACACATGCTAAGGCTTAACAGGTTAAGATTGATAAACCAAAGGCACAAACGGGTATCACAACAAATGTATAATTCTCCCAGATTGATGCCACATGAGAGAAATAAGGGAAAACAACATTGAAAGAGGAACAGCAGAACTGATGATAAAGAAAAATTAAGACTCAAGGAGATTAAAAAACAAATGCAGGAAGAATTCAAATATGATATATGTAGCAAAAATATTAAGTGACAGAGTTTTACAATACTAGGAGGAAAACAAATTCAGGGTGGTGTTCTTAAAGAGAAAGAAATGATGCCATGAAATACGGGAACCAGAATACAAACCCACACCAGAAGCCATCCACAAAATAATAAAGGTGATAAAGATACTGAAGGAAACATTTAAAAAAAAAAATACTTGACAACATCTCTATGGGTAATGTGGAAAGGTCCAAAACAACTGTGTGACACATAATAAATATGTTCACTAAATGACTAGTGTGGGAAATTACCAGATAGCTGAAAGAGTGCTAATTTTGTCCACATGTTTAAGATGGGAAACAAGAGGGACTGTACTACAAGCCAGTACCACTGATACACAGTGTTGAAAGAGGAAAAATTTTAGGGAGGGTACTAGAACACCTGGAGAGGAACTTGGCTGGTGTATTAGGTAGCTTGTAAGCCTTCTGATTAGCTGCCAGAAATGCATTGCATAATTAGTGGCTATAATGCATTTTTTAAACACACCAGCTGTCTCACACCCAAAAAAGAACTTTTTCTTAATTTAAATTTAGTAATATAAATAAATAAATATAGGTAAATAAATAAATAAAGGTAGGTAATAGGTTGGTAGACAGCAACCACCCAGGGAGGTACTACCATCCTGCCAGGTGACTGTGAAACACAAACCTGAAACTGTTTTACATGATGGTAGGATTGCTGGTGTCTTTTTTCTGTCTCATAAACATGCAAGATTTCAGGTACGTCTTGCTACTTCTACTTACACTTAGGTCACACTACGCAAACATGTACACGTTTATGTATACACACTCATCTGAGTTTTCTTTGATTTTATCTTAATAGTTCTTGTTCTTATTGCTTTTCCCTTTCATATCCATGGGGAAGTGGAATAAGAATCTTTCCTCCGTAAGCCATGCGTGTTGTAAAAGTCAACTAAAATGCCGGGAACAATGGGCTAGTAACCCCTTTTCCTGTATAGCTTACTAAAAAGAAGAAGAAGAAAACCGTCAAAGTGGGATGTTTGAATGTGCGTGGATGTTGTGCGAATGATAAGAAAGAGATGATTGTAGATGTTATGAATGAAAAGAAGCTGGATGTCCTGGCTTTAAGTGAGACAAAGCTGAAGGGGGTAGGAGAGTTTCAGTGGGGAGAAATAAATGGGATTAGATCAGGGGTTTCAAATAGAGTTAGAACTAAAGAAGGAGTGGCAATAATGTTGAATAATCAGTTATGGCAGGTAAAGAAGGAATATAAATGTATAAATTCAAGGATTATGTGGAGTAAAATAAAGGTTGGATGTGAAAAGTGGGTTATAGTAAGTGTTTATGCACCTGGAGAAGAGAGAAGTGTAGAGGAGAGAGAGATTTTGGGAAATGTTGAGTGAATGTGTGGGGAGTTTTGAACCAAGTGAGAGAGTAATTGTGATTGGGGATCTTAATGCTAAAGTGGGTAAAAATGTTGTGGATGTAGTAGTAGGTAAATTTGGGGTGCCAGGAGTAAATGTAAATGGGGAACCATTAATTGAGCTATGTGTAGAAAGAGGTTTGGTAATAAGTAATACATATTTTATGAAAAAGAGGATAAATAAATATACAAGGTATGATATAGCACGTAAGGAAAGTAGTTTGTTGGATTATGTATTGGTGGATAAAAGGTTGATGAGTAGGCTTCATGATGTACATGTTTATAGAGGGGCAACGGATATATCAGATCATTATTTGGTTGTAGCTACAGTTAGAGTAAAAGGTAGATGGGACAAAAAGAAAATGGCAACAGCAAGTAAGAGAGAGGTAAAAGTGTATAAACTAAGGGAGGAGGAAGTTAGGGTGAGATATAAGCAACTATTGGCAGAAAGGTGGGCTAGTGCAAGTAGGAGTAGTGGGGGTTGAAGAGAGTTGGGATAGTTTTAAAAATGCAGTATTAGAATGTGGGGCAGAAGTTTGTGGCTATAGGAGGGTGGGTGCAGGAGGAAAGAGGAGTGAGTGGTGGAATGAAGAAGTAAAGGGTGTGATAAAAGAGAAAAAGGTAGCTTATGAGAGGTTTTTACAAAACAGAAGTGTTAATAGAAGAGCAGAGTATATGGAGAGTAAAAGAAAGGTGAAGAGAGTGGTGAGAGTGCAAAAGAAGAGCGGATGAAAGAATGGAGAGGCTCTGTCAAGAAATTTTGCTGAAAACAAGAAAAATTTTGGAGCGAGATAAACAAGGTAAGAAAGCCTAGGGAACGAATGGATTTGTCAGTTAAAAACAGAGTACGGGAGTTAGTAGATTTGGAGCTGGAGGTATTGGGTAGATGGCGGGAATATTTTGAGGAACTTTTAAATGTCGATGAAAAAAGGGAGGCGGTAATTTCATGTACTAGCCAGGGAGGTACAACATCGTTTAGGAGTGAAGAAGAGCAGGATGTGAGTGTGGGGAGGTGCGTGAGGCATTACGTAGAATGAAAGGGGGTAAAGCAGCTGGAATTGACGGAATCATGACAGAAATGTTAAAAGCAGGGGGATATAGTGCTGGAGTGGTTGGTATTTTTGTTTAATAAATGTATGAAAGAGGGAAGGTACCTAGGGATTGGCAGAGAGCATGTATAGTTCCGTTATATAAAGGGAAGGGGGATAAAAGAGTGTAAAAATTATAGGGGGAAAAAGTTTACTGAGTATACCAGGTAAAGTGTATGGCAGGGTTATTGAAAGAATTAGAGGTAAGACAGAGAGTAGGATTGCAGATGAGCAAGGAGGCTTTAGAGTGGGTAGGGGATGTGTAGATCAAGTGTTTACAGTGAAGCATATATGTGAACAGTATTTAGATAAAGGTAGAGAAGTTTTTATTGCATTTATGGATTTAGAAAAGGCATATGATAGAGTGGATAGGGGAGCAATGTGGCAAATGTTGCAAGTGTATGGAATAGGTAGTAAGTTACTGAAGGCTGTAAAGAGTTTTTATGAGGATGGTGAGGCTCAGGTTAGCGTGTGTAGGAGAGAGGGAGATTAGTTCCCGGTAAAAGTAGGTCTTAGACAGGGATGTGTAATGTCACCATGGTTGTTTAATATATTTATAGATGGGGTTGTAAAAGAAGTAAATGCTAGGGTGTTGGGGAGAGGGGTGGGATTAAATTATGGAGAATTAAATGCAAAATGGGAGTTGACACAGTTACTTTTTGCTGATGATACTGTGCTTATGGGAGATTCTAAAGAAAAGTTGCAAAGGTTAGTGGACGAGTTTGGGAGAGAGTGTAAAGGTAGAAAGTTAAAAGTGAACATAGATAAGAGTAAGGTGATGAGGGTATCAAACGATTTAAATAAAGAAAATTGGATATCACTTTGGAGAGAGGATTATGGAAGAAGTAAATGTTTTCAGATATTTGGGAGTTGACGTGTCAGCGGATGGGTTTATGAAGGATGAGGTTAACCATAGAATTGATGAAGGAAAAAAGGTGAGTGGTGCATTGAGGTATCTGTGGAGACAAAAACGTTAGCCATGGAGGCAAAGAAGGGAATGTACGAAAGTATAGTGGTACCAACACTCTTATATGGGTGTGAAGCATGGGTTGCAAATGCTGCAGCGAGGAGGAGGCTGGAGGCAGTGGAGATGTCCTGTCTAAGGGCAATGTGTGGTGTAAATATTATGCAGAAAATTCGGAATGTGGAAATTAGGAGAAGGTGTGGAGTTACTAAAAGTATTTGTCAGAGGGCTGAAGAGGGGTTGTTGAGGTGGTTTGGTCATTTAGAGAGAATGGATCAAAGTAGAATGACTTGGAGAGCGTATAAATCTGTAGGGAAGGAAGGCGGGGTAGGGGTCGTCCTAGAAAGGTTGGAGGGAAGGGGTAAAGGAGGTTATGTGGGCGAGGGCTTGGACTTCCAGCAAGCATGTGTGAGCGTGTTAGATAGGATTGAATGGAGACGAATGGTTTTGGGACATGACGATCTGTTGGAGTGTGAGCAGGGTAATATTTTGTGAAGGGATTCAGGGAAACCAGTTAATTGATTTAGTTGGACTTGAGTCCTGGAAATGGGAAGTACAATGCCTGCACTTTAAAGGAGGGGTCTGAGATAGTGACAGCTGGGAGGGACTTTTCTCAGCTGTCGTATCTGAGCTCCTCTGCAAAGACAGTGATTATGTATGAGTGTGGTGAAAGTGTTGAATAATGATGAAAGTATTTTCTTTTTGGGGATTTTCTTTCTTTTTGGGTCACCCTGCCTCGGTGGGAGACGGCCGACTTGTTGAAAAAAAAAATAAATAAATAAATAACACACACACAGTTTCAGGGATGGGAAATCCTGCGTCACACACCTACTGGAGTTCTATGACAGGGTGACGGCAGTAAGACGAGAGAGAGGGGTGGGTAGATTGTATTTTCTTGGACTGTAAGAAGGCATTTGACAGTTCCACACAAGAGATTAGTGCAAAAGCTGGAGGACCAGGCAGGGATAACAGGGAAGTCACTGCAATGGATCAGGAAATACCTGTCAGGAAGACAACAGCAAGTCATAGTATGTGGTGAGGTGTCAGAGTGGGCGCCTGTAACAAGCAGGGTGCCACAGGGATCAGACCTAGGACCGGTGCTGTTTCTGGTATTTGTGAACAACATGATGGAAGGAATAGACTCAGAAGTGTCCCTGTTTGCAGATGATGTGAAGTTGATGAGAAGAATTCAATCGGACGAGGACCAGGCAGAACTACAGAGGGATCTGGACAGGCTGCAAGCCTGGTCCAGCAACTGGCTCCTGGAGTTCAACCCTACCAAGTGCAAAGTCATGAAGATTAGGGAAGGGCAAAGGAGACCACAGACGGAGTACAGTCTAGGGTGGCCAGAGCCTACAAACCTTACTCAAGGAAAAGGATCTTGGGGCGAGTTTAACACCGGGCACATCTCCTGAGGCGCAGATCAACCAAATAACTGCTGCAGCATACGGGTGCCTGGCAAACCTAAGAACAGCATTCCAACATCTTAATAAGGAGTCATTCAGGACACTGTACACTGTGTACATTAGGCCCATACTGGAGTATGCAGCACCAGTTTGGAACCCTCACCTAGCCAAGCATGTAAGGAAACTAGAGAAAGTGCATAGGTTTGCAACAAGACTAGTCCCGGAGATAAGGGGTATGTCCTACAAGGAGAGGTTAAGGGAAATCGACCTGATGACACTGGAAGACAGGAGAGATAGAGGGGATATGATAATGACATATAAAATACTGAGAGGAATCGACAAGGTGGACAGAGACAGAATGTTCTAGAGATGGGACACAGCAACAAGGGGTCACAGTTGGAAATTGAAGATGCAGATGAACCACAGGGATGTTAGGAAGTATTTCTTCAGTCACAGAGTTGTCAGGAAGTGGAATAGTCTGGGAAGTGATGTAGTGGAGGCAGGATCCATACATAGCTTTAAGGAGAGGTATGATAAAGCTCATGGAGCAGGTAGAGTGACCGAGTAGTGGCCAGTCAAGAGGCGGGGCCAGGAGCTGTGAATCGACCCCTGCAACCACAAATAGGTGAGTACACACAGAAGGAGGTTACTAGCTCCTTCTTCCAAGCATTTTCGTCACCTCTTAAAACATGCATGACTAACGGAAGAAGGATTGTTCTCCACTTCCCACAGAGAACTAATACACTTATATACACTATTTGTACGACTCAAAAAAATAAACTATTATTATTATAATTACTGAGAAGAGTACTGACATAAGACAACAGAAAAAGCCTCAGGAAGACAGGTTGCAGGGATGGTCTAACAAGTGACTGCCAGAAGTTAACTTGAATATGTGCAAGGGACATAGGATTTAGTTAACAAGAGGGGAGACTAAAGATACAGTAGAAACTATGAAGAAGCAAACTATAAACATTAGCAAAAGAAAAGGTTCTAGCAGTGAACATCAAACCAGAAACATATCAGAGGAGTATGTTATGTTATATGACTGGCAGCCTATGAAGGGCTAGCATCTCTGAAATGGCCTTCAGAAACCTCAACAGAGCTCTTTAGGACTCCATATGCAATGTTTGTGTGGTTCATCTCTAAAAATGCAGTGCCATTATTATTATAATCAAAAGAAGTGCTAAACCAAAATGCAGTGCCAGCATGGCATCCGTGCCTGCCTGAAGCACTACAAGGTCCCACTATCTGCCAATTGATTCAGAGCTATTATTAAAAAGAATCTCATCTCCTTAACATAGTGAGACAGCAATACGCTGTGGTAAACAAAACCAGCTTTCATCCAATTCTGTCCCCATTCTTCTTCCAGCTTTCCTTCAACTTCCATACATAATTGGTAAAATAAAAAATATCTTATTTTATTTTTATTGTAACTAACTTTCAGTATCTTCACCATCTACAAAAATTTGATGTACATAAAAGGGCCTAAAATCTGGAACTCCCTGCCTGAAAACTCTAGAACTGCAGACTCGGCCACCATTTTCAAAACTACCGTTAAAAAACATCTTATCTCCTAACACACCTGTGGAAACTTATTTGGTCTCTCAAGTTCCACAGGATAAATAAGCAGTGGAAGCCCTTAACATGCCACGGATAGACCGTATGAGTTTGCGAGCCCTCATATCCACCCAAAGCAAACACACACTCACGAGTTGGCGAAGGTAGTGAGATTGCACATATTAATTGATAGATTTACTCTTCTAGGAAGGTCTAGGTAGGTTTGTACAGTTAGTGACTATTAGGATTATTGAGGCAACTTTAGATATTAATAATGTAGTCCTAGGACCTTTACATAGGTAGGTTTAGGCCTTCAATAGGCAAACATTAGGATATGTTAGCTAAGGAGAACTGGCAACCCCACACTTGAATTAGGCGGGAGAGAGATGCTAGCTCCTTCTTGGACTGGACACTGTGGTGACAACAAGGTACCAGGAGCTAGAGCTCAGTACCCCATGTGTCTTCAAAATACTTGGTCTGAGGAACAAAGAATCATAGAGGCTTCCCGATGTACTGTGGATATTTGTCTCTATCCAGGCCCCAGAAGTAAGACAATACGTACCTTTCATTTCTCTTAGTATAGCTGGCCAGCGATATTCTGAGAAAGGTGGGTCATTTGAGCTGTGGGTTATAAGTGGGCAAACGCCCACTATAAGGTAATAATTGTGGGCAACCCCCCTTAAGTATTAGTCTAGAAACTAGTGTCGCTTACTGCATAAATATAGCTTAGGGAATATCCTTTGAAACCAGGGAGCTCTGAGGTGCAGGCAGGCAGGACACTAATACCAACTGAACTCTTGCAGAAATTAAGTCCTTGACTACATGTGGTGATTTGAAGGGAAGAGTCCAGAGGGGCTAAGGCTTAGGAAGTTTGGAAGACTGGGTGACATATTCTCCACCGCCAAGTTAGTTAGTCCTTTATTAGTGCATGTAGTTAGGATCTTCAAGCAAGATCAGTTGCATCAAGAAATGTGTCCTATAAGCCACTTGTGAGCCTGAGAGGAGTAATCTCAGTGTCAACAGTACTTGCCAGGGGAGCAGCTTACGAGGAGGCAGTCCAGACAAATTTCTACAACACCCCATCATTAACTAACCAAATGAAAACCACCTAATTATCTTTTTTGTACCATGAACACATCCAAAACAATATAGTCTTTCGTTATTTGTAATTCCCCCCTAATTTACACTTACACCCACTCAAATGACTGTAAACATAAAATTCATAATATAGCTATAGCCTATTAAATTTTAAGTTAGTCCTAAGTTTGCCTAAGATACTCTTCCAATATATGAGCTTTAATAGAAACAGTGCATCATGCCAAGACAAATCCAATCCCATTACTAAATTTATCATATGATTTGCACTACCTCTCTATTATAAATCTAATTATTTATGTACCTAATACCTAATTGTATCTAATACCTAATTGTATCTAATACCTAATTGTATCTAATACCTAATTGTATCTAATACCTAATTGTATCTAATACCTAATTGTATCTAATGCCTAATTGTATCTAATGCCTAATTGTATCTAATGCCTAATTGTATCTAATGCCTAATTGTATCTAATTCCTAATTGTATCTAATGCCTAATTGTATCTAATGCCTAATTGTATCTAATGCCTAATTGTATCTAATGCCTAATTGTATCTAATGCCCAATTGTATCTAATGCCCAATTGCATCTAATGCCCAATTGCATCTAATGCCCAATTGCATCTAATGCCCAATTGCATCTAATACCTAATTGTATCTAATACCTAATTGTATCTAATACCTAATTGTATATAATGCCTAATTGTATATAATGCCTAATTGTATCTAATGCCTAATTGTATCTAATGCCCAATTGTATCTAATGCCCAATTGCATCTAATGCCCAATTGCATCTAATGCCCAATTGCATCTAATGCCCAATTGTATCTAATGCCCAATTGTATCTAATGCCCAATTGTATCTAATGCCCAATTGTATCTAATACCCAATTGTATCTAATACCCAATTGTATCTAATACCCAATTGTATCTAATACCCAATTGTATCTAATACCCAATTGTATCTAATACCCAATTGTATCTAATACCCAATTGTATCTAATACCCAATTGTATCTAATACCCAATTGTATCTAATACCCAATTGTATCTTATACCCAATTGTATCTAATACCCAATTGTATCTAATACCTAATTGTATCTAATACCTAATTGTATCTAATACCTAATTGTATCTAATACCTAATTGTATATAATACCTAATTGTATCTAATAGCTAATTGTATCTAATAACTAGTATGTATCTAGTACCTAATTATGGATCTATCTAATTATGTATGTATCTAATATGTATGTTCAAATGTACTGCTCCATAACCTATATCAATATAGAGTAAGAATTAGTATTAGTCTGGCAGAAATGCCTAGGCATGCTAGTGGCCTTATTTGTAATTAATATTTTATAACATGTAAACCACACATTGTAAGCTTTACAAGGAAATAACCATTTTGATTTTGATTTGATTTTTGATCACTATCAATCACTCCATAAGACTGAAAATCACTGAACCAGTTTAAACACGTAATTCTTTTGTAATTGACCATTTGTTATTAGCTACCTTTTTATTATACTTATAACTGTAATTAACTGCATAATAAATCTTACTTAATACTCTATGTTTAGTTCTTAAGTAACATGTAAGCCTAATTAATTGCCCAAAATGCATTGTATAATTAGTGGCTTTCTTTTGTACCTACTATTGTATTAATTTAAACTACATTATTCTTACAGCACAACGAAATAAATATTAATCATGTTTTTATATGCTACCAGAGCCATATAAAAACATGATTTGAAGTCCATCCCATATCCAGAATTCAGTTCAAGTCAGAGGTTATAAGCTGCAAGATAGTCAGCAGCAGCGACACTGTCAGTGACAGCATCGTCAGCAGCAGCGACACTGTCAGTGACAGCATCGTCAGCAGCAGCGACACTGTCAGTGACAGCATCGTCAGCAGCAGCGACACTGTCAGTGACAGCATCGTCAGCAGCAGCGACACTGCCAGTGACAGCATCGTCAGCAGCAGTGACAGTCAGCAGCAGCATCGTCAGCAGCAGTGACAGTCAGCAGCAGCATCGTCAGCAGCAGTGACAGTCAGCAGCAGCATCGTCAGCAGCAGCATCCTCAGTGACATAAAGAGTGAGTGATGGTAGAGACAATAGTAACAACAGAAGCGAAGACAAGTCCACATACCAAAGTCTAAGTCATACAAAATTCGTTTTAGGTCTTAAGTGATAAGCCATACCAATTTTTCATGAATGTATGTACAACCACCACTGTAAGCTCGACAATTACAAGACAAATTAAACATTGAAGATGGAACATGATGAGCATAACTTT
>WNWK01016540.1:20000-44644 GCA_009830355.1 Cherax destructor
GTTGCTTGACTTTAACCCCAGTAAATATAAGGTTATGAAGATTGGGCAAGGAGCAAGAAAATTGGACATGGGGTATAGACCCGGGAAACAGAGGCTGCAGATCTTACCCAAAGAGAAAACAAGATATGGGAAAGCAAAATGCCTAATAGATCGCCAGAGGCTCATATCAGCAGAATAATCTCTGCGACCATTGCTCCTGGCCCTTCACGTATGTGTCAGACCCACCTTGGAGTACACAGCACCAGTATGGAAGCCGCACCTGAAAAAGCATATTAAGAAACTGGAGAAAGTACACAAGTATGCTACGAGGGTTGTTCCTGAGCTATGGGGTATAAGCTACGAGTAAAGGCTAAGAGCATCTAATCTAATGACACGGGAGGACAGAAGAACCAGGGAGGACAGAAGAACCAGGGAAGACTAGATAACATATAAAATACTCAAATAAATTGATAGGGTAGACAGGTACAGGCTGTCTCAGACGCGAGAAATAGATACTCTGGGACACAGTTTCAAGTTAAAAACACCGATGAGCCACAGCGATGTCAGGAAATAATTCTTCAGTATCATCAGATGATGCCCTTGATGAAGAACTGGTGGAGGCAGGCTCCATACATTGTTTTAATAGCAGGTACGATAGGGCCCATGAGACTAGGAGTCATTCTGGCAAGTGGCAAGTTGAGAGGCGGGGCCAGAAGCTAAGTGCAATATCAAATAAGACAGGTACGCATAGGCAGGCATGCAAGCCACGCGCGCGCGCGCACGCATGCACACCAACAAGGGGTCACAATTGGAAGCTGAAGACTCAGATGAGTCACAGGGATGTTAGGAAGTATTTCTTCAGTCACAGAGTTGTCAGAAAGTGGAATAGTCTGGAAAGGGAGGTGGAGGCAGGATCCATACATAGCTTTAAGAAGAGGTATGATAAAGTTCACAGAGCAGGGAGTGACCTAGTAGCGACCATTGAAGAGGCGGGGCCAGGAGCTATGAATCCACCCCTGCAACCACAATTAGGCGATTACAAACACAATACGGGATGTAAAATACGCAGAATAACTAGTGGGGTTCTGCAAGGATCAGTTCCAGGACTGCTACTCTTCCTTATACGTAAATGTGAATGAACGACCTACCAGAGGGGACCGAGTCATGTGTATCTACAGATGATGTAAAACCTCAAGAGACTATATATATACGGTCAAACAAGTGGCTTCTCGAGTTCAATCCGAACAAATGCAAGATCATGTGAATGGAAGGCGAGGACAGATTGGACAGCATGGACGAGTGAGTTTATATCCTGCTTGGCTTCAAGGCCAAGCTTTGCTTGTGATATAAGTTGTTGTTTTCTTTTTCTTTCTTTTTTTTTGGGGGGGAGGGATAGTGGTTTGGAATGGGGGGTAATATTCCATGGAGAGGGAAAGTGCCGCTGTTGCCTTACTTGACAGAGATCATGTTCCAGTTTTTATGATCCATCTGGAGGGGTGTTCACCAGTGCTAAGGAAAGTTTGGAGGGCTTCTGTGCAGGCGTTTGAGTGGGCCTGCCTGAGCATACTGACCCAATGAGGCCATTGTTTTCAGTGACACGATCTCCGATGCTTGGGATATCAGGTTCTTTCCGCATATTTAGAATTTTGGCAGTACGAGGGCATCCTAGGATGATCCTCATTGCTTCGTTCTGCAGTTTTTCCAGCCCTCCAAGCTTCCAGTCAGACACAAGAGCAAGTAGCGACACGGCATAATCAACCAATGATCTAATATTAGCAAGATACATCATTTCCACAATTTTAACATTAGCACCATACCTGGGATGATTACCTGCCACAACTGTAAGTGCCCTCAGCCTTTGTATTGGCGACAAAGTCTTGTTACAATAAGTTCAAGTAGTGGGACCTCAAAGCCTAGATACCTGTATCTGGTTACATATTCTAGTAGAGACCCATCATGCAACTGAATCCAGCGGACTGCGCCTCTCTCTAGAAGACGCCTGTTATGTATCTTAGTTTTCTCAGCAGATATAATCAACCCCAGGTCCTGACACGAGGCTAGTACATGGTTAAGAATCTTTTGGGTGTTGGAGAATCCGTGGTGTGAATTATTATATTATAACATTCCCCCAATGAAAAGCAGGAGCGCCAAGAGTACACTGAGACAACACAATAAGTGTCCGGGGCCCAAGACTGTTCAACTGCCTCCCAGCATACATAAGGGGGATTACCAATAGACCCCTGGCTGTCTTCAAGAAGGCACTGGACATGCACCTAAAGTCAGTACCTGACCAACCGGGCTGTGGTTCGTACGTCAGTTTGCGTGCGGCCAGTAGTAACAGCCTGGTTGATCATACCCTGATCCACCACGAGGCCTGGTCTCAGACCGAGCCGCGGGGGCGTTGACCCCCGAAGCCCCCTACAGGTAAACTCCAGGTAATCAGCAAAGCTAATCCTATAATGATCGGGCTGGCTAGGCATAGCACTTAGTAAAGCTGTAATTATAATACTTAATAAGATGGGACTGAGCACACCTCCTTTTGGGTTGCGTATGTATTCACCACACCTAAGTTACAAAAACTATACGTACATACTAAGACAGAACAGAATAAGTGTATATTATATATATACACATTAAGGACAGTTTTAAAACATTCACACCAAATATTTATCACTATTTATCCCACCCTAACATAGGTATGACTGGAGGGGCAGATCTGCTTCATTATACAACAATCAGATATGACCAGACAGCACTTGACACCTCCATAAGGTCGCATCAAGCCAGGGGGACTGTAGCCAACACCTCCAGATGCAATATGAAACATCTTGGCAAATCAAGAGCACAACATAGGTACAGCCTCCTCCCTGCCAGTAGTAGCCACCTCACCAAGCCTCAAACATGTCATCACAAGATCAAGACTCGTGTCAAGACGCTGTGCTTGACTAATGCATATACATGCATACTACTCTGTATAAGGAGTGAACAAGTCACTCATGGCAAAACGTTTCCTACAACTTAGCGGTATTGCCATACCAGTTCCACGTGTTGAGACAATTGACAACTCAAGAAAAAATGGAACAATGTAAATGATTATGACAAGGTATACTGTATATAAATACATCTCGTAAATCTTTTGGTTTGTGATATGCAGATAAAAACTTATCATAGTTTTGCTGCTCTTTACCTATTATTTCTTTAAGTATATTTTTATATGTATCCGTTATTATTATTAATATTATTACCTAATGTCATAAAACTTTTATTTTTGTTCTCAGGTGGTAGGACGATAGTAATACTTTATATTTGGTTATTTCTTATGATGTAGTTATGTAAGTACATGAGAGGATGGCAACACTGTGGGGGTTCCAACATGTAGTTTCCTCACCTGTGTTCCCACACTCACATTAATTGGCTAGTACTGTAAAGAGGCATGGCCTCCTTAACCATCTCACAAATTTCATTTATTTCCTGTAGTTTTCAGCTCTTTTGATGTGTAGTGCTTTCTGTTGTGTTCTGTCGGCCCATGGCAGCATCTTAGAAGCTTCCAGAAGACATCTGGAGTGAGGGCTGCCTGTGTAACTGTCACAGCTAGTGGTTGCATGTACATTCATCGCTCTTCTCTGACTATTCTCTTCTCTTTGCTTTTAAGTGTCATATGTTTACACAACTCTGGTGGTGAGTCAGTAAGTGTAGTGGTCCTGTGGGTTTACCTCACAAGGCTTATATTTAGGATGCATTTAGCCGTCTCTGGATGGTTGCAGTATCAGCCTCTTAATTCCTTTATTGTCCAGAGCCTTGCTTCACATTTTCAAAATTGGCTCACGAAATCGTAATAACACGATTGCAAAAAAAAACCAGTACAGGTGGAGTTAGAACCCATGGCGAGCGAGTCTTAAAACTCCAGGCCAGTGCGTAAACCACTGGGCCAGCTGACTACAATAAGATTCATCGAACTCTTGTTATTATGATATTGTGAGTCATGAAGGCAGCTTTGAGGGGACTTGAACTAGATCAACCAGGCTGTGATGGATATGTGGGGCAGCGGGCCTCCAGCAGCAACAGCCTGCAAGCACCAGACGAGCCTGGCCCATGGCCGGGCTCAGAGAGTAGATACTCTCGAAACTCTTCAAAGGTATATCAAAGGTAGAGTTCGTCACAGTAACGCTGGCGGGAGATTCATCTGTAAAAACTTGCATTTATGGTCACAGTGGTGGCCCATGTTAACCTCCCTATGGTGTATAAATATACCTAGTTGGATTAATCTTATTGTAGCCAGCTGGCCCAGTGGCTTACGCAATGGACAGGAGTTATGGGACTCACTCGCCATGGCTTCAAACCCCACCCATACCGTGGTTTCAATGTTGCTGGCTGTATAGTATCACAGTCAGAACATATGGTAATTACACTTCCTAGAATTGTAACTTGGACTTTGTATAGCCACCTTGGGGTGTTTGATGGTCGCTACTGTTGTTCGTGTTTGTTCTCGTGTTTCAAGGTGTTGCCTACTATTATATCCATCTGGGATAGGTTAAGGTATTGTTGATGTTTGGATCACGTGTAATATACGTACCATTAATGTTTATTAATGTTATGTTGATGTTTGGATCACGTGTAATATACGTACCATTAATGTTTATTAATGTTATGTTGATGTTTGGATCACGTGTAATACACGTACCATTAATGTTCCCGTCACAGTGTACAAAGTGTAATCTTTCATTTCACTTACTAATTGTAAATAAAGTATTGTAAATACACTTGAGAACTAAGATCACTTTTTGTTACTATTATGATGACTACCGATTTATTAAATGTACTAAGATCCTTTTTTTTCTAGACGTTAAACTAATTTCAAATAATTTGTTGACGTTTGACTTTTCTGGACATTTTATTGTTTGTCTAAGATAATAAGAAAGATTCGAGTTCACCTTTGTATGGTAGTCATACAGTGGAAGTTAAATACTGACCTTTATATTACGACCTTCATGCGGGTTGTGTTTCGGATTTTAGGATCCTATGCATTGACTCAGGTTATAAATAGTAATATGTTTTCTGGGATTATTGCCCCCCGGGGCTTAGGATCATTGCCCCCACGGGGCCTGGGAACACTGCCCCCACCCGGGGCCTGATCGCAGGCAAAACTTCATTAATTGGAAATGAAATATTTCAAGAATAAGACTTGCACAAGAAAGTAGAGGAGCGTTTTGGGCATTTAAGTATTTTTACTTATAATATTACATGCTCAAGAGACACAAAGACCATCAATCCTGAAACAGTACAAAACATTTTACAGACTTCCGGTGCACATTCATGTGGATGGTACTTCCCTGGATGGTTTGTGTCTATTAGAAACTAGAAGAAATCACTAATTATACAAGACGGGTCACTATGAGCTTTAAGTAGAAGCTGGTAGCTATACATTAGAGTTTGTGTTGTGCTCACCTGGTAAGTGTCTTGACCCGGGACTCCACAGCTCTGTGACGAAGACAGATCCTTGTAAGCGCAGCTCCCACCTCCCTAGTAGCACCTGTGTAACATAAACAAACATTACCTCCAGTAACCACCACCAGCACCTACCCTCACCCTCCCTAACCTACCACGTGATGATGACTAGTACGTGATGATTAGTACGTGATAATGACGACTAGTACGTGATGATTAGTACGTGATAATGACGACTAGTACGTGATGATTAGTACGTGATAATGACGACTAGTACGTGATGATTAGTACGTGATAATGACGACTAGTACGTGATGATTAGTACGTGATAATGACGACTAGTACGTGATAATGACGACTAGTACGTGATAATGACGACTAGTACGTGATAATGACGACTAGTACGTGATAATGACGACTAGTACGTGATAATGACGACTAGTACGTGATAATGACGACTAGTACGTGATAATGACGACTAGTACGTGATAATGACGACTAGTACGTGATAATGACGACTAGTACGTGATAATGACGACTAGTACGTGATAATGACGACTAGTACGTGATAATGACTAGTACGTGATAATGACTAGTACGTGATAATGACGACTAGTACGTGATAATGACTAGTACGTGATGACTAGTACGTGATAATGACTAGTACGTGATAATGACGACTAGTACGTGATAATGACGACTAGTACGTGATAATGACTAGTACGTGATAATGACGACTAGTACGTGATAATGACGACTAGTACGTGATAATGACGACTAGTACGTGACGACGACTCCACTCATGTGATTGAACCTCTGGAGGAGGTTCAATCACACTAATCACACACACACACACACACTCCTTAACACACACACACTACACACCTTAACACACACACACTACACACCTTAACACACACACACTACACACCTTAACACACACACACTACACACCTTAACACACACACACTACACACCTTAACACACACACACTACACACCTTAACACACACACTACTACACACACCTTAACACACACACTACTACACACACCTTAACACACACACTACACTACTACACACCTTAACAAACAACCCTCCACGCCGTCACCCACCACGCCGTCACCCTCCACGCCGTCACCCACCACGCCGTCACCCACCACGCCGTCACCCACCACGCCGTCACCCTCCACGCCGTCACCCTCCACGCCGTCACCCACCACGCCGTCACCCACCACGCCGTCACCCACCATACACAACCAGAGCTGGTGTGAAGCACGTGTAAAAGGCCCAGACAGGCTGGCCTATATTGATTCTGTCTGTGTGTGTGTGTGTCTCTCTGTTCTGACACTGTCAGAGAAAGAGAGAGAGAAATAGAGGAAAGAAGTGCGAGATAGAAGAGGAGAGAGATGAGAGATGAGGGGAGAGAGAGGTGAGCGCCTTCGAGTACAAAGTACAAGTACTCTCACACTGAGTATGCTCTAGTTTCATGTACAACTTGACAGAGTAGAGAACAGAGCAAGACGACTCATCTCTCGCCTGGACCCAACCTGGATAGATCTGTCATTTCAGCAGAGCCTTCAAACACGGGAGGGATGTGGCCGGCCTTACTGTTATGTACAAGGACAATACTGTCTAGGTACCACACTTGACTCCACTCCGAGGACAGCGAGAAGTGAGCTTCTACACCACAAGACGGGCAGCAAACAACAACTACACTCTGCTGTTCCCTTCTCCAGAACATCACTTCATCCGAGATCATTTAGTCCTAAAACAACTCAAGTCTGGAACATGTTCGTACAGTATTAATTAAACATTCATGAAGTCAACTGAGCAAACAAAGTCACTGACCCACAGTTGGCTCCACCTCATCCTCTTCCTTAATTGTATTATATCATAACAATAAAAAAACTGTCAAATGAGCTGAAGTAGACAACAGCTCTTAGTTGGTAAATAAAGGAACTCTTAACGTACCTTTGTAAAATCATTGTAAAAGAGGGGAGAAAGGGGAGGGGAAAGAGAGGGAGAAAGGGGAGGGAAAGAGAGGGGAGAAAGGGAGGGAAAGAGAGGAGAAATGGTAGGGAAAGAGAGGAGAAAGGGGAGGGAAAGAGAGGGAGAAAGGGGAGGGGAAAGAGAGGGAGAAATGGTAGGGGAAAGAGGGGAGAAAGGGGAGGGAAAGAGGGAGAAAGGAGGGAAAGAGAGGGGAGAAATGGTAGGGAAAGAGAGGGGAGAAAGGGAGGGGAAAGAGGGGAGAAAGGGGAGGGGAAAGAGGGGAGAAAGGAATGGGGAAAGAGGGAGAAAGGGGAGGGGAAAGAGGGGAGAAAGGGAGGGGAAAGAGAGGGGAGAAAGGGGAGGGGAAAGAAAGGGGAGAGGAAAGAGAGGGGAGAAAGGGGAGAGGAAAGAGAGGGAAGAAAGGGGAGAGGAATAAGAGGGGAGAAAGGGGAGGGGAAAAAGAGACCACACCTATTGTTTCTACCATGCTGGCTTCTCGCATATTTCACGAAAGTGTTGAGTAGCAACCTTGAACCACTAGAGCAACACCAGTGTAGGAACCTTGAAACACTAGAGCAACACCAGTGTAGCAACCTTGAAACACTAGAGCAACACCAGTGTAGCAACCTTGAAACACTAGAGCAACACCAGTGTAGCAACCTTGAAACACTAGAGCAACACCAGTGTAGGAACCTTGAAACACTAGAGCAACACCAGTGTAGCAACCTTGAAACACTAAAGCAACACCAGTGTAGCAACCTTGAAACACTAGAGCAACACCAGTGTAGCAACCTTGAAACACTAGAGCAACACCAGTGTAGCAACCTTGAAACACTAGAGCAACACCAGTGTAGCAACCTTGAAACACTAGAGCAACACCAGTGTAGCAACCTTGAAACACTAGAGCAACACCAGTGTAGCAACCTTGAAACACTAGAGCAACACCAGTGTAGCAACCTTGAAACACTAGAGCAACACCAGTGTAGCAACCTTGAAACACTAGAGCAACACCAGTGTAGCAACCTTGAAACACTACAGCAACACCAGTGTAGCAACCTTGAAACACTAGAGCAACACCAGTGTAGCAACCTTGAAACACTACAGCAACACCAGTGTAGCAACCTTGAAACACTACAGCCACACCAGTGTAGCAACCTTGAAACACTACAGCCACACCAGTGTAGCAACCTTGAAACACTACACACTAATCATGACACTCAAGACCTGACAAACATACTGAACATAAAACTAAGGAAGATAAATTAGATATATTGAGAATATGATTAAGTATAAGAGAGGCAGGAAGGGGTGAAGAGGAGCACTCTGAGCCCAGGAAACAACAAGTGAGGTGCGACTACACAATAACAAGGGAGAGAGAGAGGCGCACTTGAGAATATGACATCAAAGGCTGAAGCACATCTTGAACTGCTCTAAAGATACACGAGGAAAAACGAGTGTAAAGAAACAGGTGATAAGGCTGAGAAAGGAGGAACTCTTAAATTGAATGACAGGGAAGTATGTGAAGAACGTGACTGGAGGTTTGACCAAGTATTTACAGTGGATCAGAGGGACTAACAAGGCAGCGGTGGGCACACACGCCAACAACGCAACCTAGAAGACTTTCACGCAGTAAAATAGCCAAGTTACTGCTCTATTGCATAGAAGCCGAGACTCTACTATAACTGGCTGTAAAACTTGACACCCGGGTGTTGCCACAACACAGCTCAGAGCAACCTTTTTGATGAACAACACACATTTGCAACACATGACTATATTGATTGACGAGACGTTAGGTTGGCACAAGCTTCTTCAGTCCAATACAGCGGCGAGTATTATACTTGAGATGTGTGTGTAGAAGTGATGGTCAGCCCGTCAGCCTTGACAGGCGGTCAGCCCGTCAGCCTTGACAGGCGGTCAGCCCGTCAGCCATGACAGTCGGCCAGTCCGTCAGCCATGACAGGCGGCCAGTCCGTCAGCCATGACAGGCGGCCAGTCCGTCAGCCATGACAGGCGGCCAGTCCGTCAGCCATGACAGGCGGCCAGTCCGTCAGCCAGGACAGGCGGCCAGTCCGTCAGCCATGACAGGCGGCCAGTCCGTCAGCCAGGACAGGCGGCCAGTCCGTCAGCCATGACAGGCGGCCAGTCCGTCAGCCATGACAGGCGGCCAGTCCGTCAGCCATGACAGGCGGCCAGTCCGTCAGCCATGACAGGCGGCCAGTCCGTCAGCCATGACAGGCGGCCAGTCCGTCAGCCATGACAGGCGGCCAGTCCGTCAGCCATGACAGGCGGCCAGTCCGTCAGCCATGACAGGCGGCCAGTCCGTCAGCCATGACAGGCGGCCAGTCCGTCAGCCATGACAGGCGGCCAGTCCGTCAGCCATGACAGGCGGCCAGTCCGTCAGCCATGACAGGCGGCCAGTCCGTCAGCCATGACAGGCGGCCAGTCCGTCAGCCATGACAGGCGGCCAGTCCGTCAGCCATGACAGGCGGCCAGTCCGTCAGCCATGACAGGCGGCCAGTCCGTCAGCCATGACAGGCGGCCAGTCCGTCAGCCATGACAGGCGGCCAGTCCGTCAGCCATGACAGGCGGCCAGTCCGTCAGCCATGACAGGCGGCCAGTCCGTCAGCCATGACAGGCGGCCAGTCCGTCAGCCATGACAGGCGGCCAGTCCGTCAGCCATGACAGGCGGCCAGTCCGTCAGCCATGACAGGCGGCCAGTCCGTCAGCCATGACAGGCGGCCAGTCCGTCAGCCATGACAGGCGGCCAGTCCGTCAGCATGACAGGGGCCAGTCCGTCAGCCATGACAGGCGGCCAGTCCGTCAGCCATGACAGGCGGCCAGTCCGTCAGCCATGACAGGCGGCCAGTCCGTCAGCCATGACAGGCGGCCAGTCCGTCAGCCATGACAGGCGGCCAGTCCGTCAGCCATGACAGGCGGCCAGTCCGTCAGCCATGACAGGCGGCCAGTCCGTCAGCCATGACAGGCGGCCAGTCCGTCAGCCATGACAGGCGGCCAGTCCGTCAGCCATGACAGGCGGCCAGTCCGTCAGCCATGACAGGCGGCCAGTCCGTCAGCCATGACAGGCGGCCAGTCCGTCAGCCATGACAGGCGGCCAGTCCGTCAGCCATGACAGGCGGTCAGTCCGTCAGCCATGACAGGCGGTCAGTCCGTCAGCCATGACAGGCGGTCAGTCCGTCAGCCATGACAGGCGGTCAGTCCGTCAGCCATGACAGGCGGTCAGTCCGTCAGCCATGACAGGCGGCCAGTCCGTCAGCCATGACAGGCGGCCAGTCCGTCAGCCATGACAGGCGGCCAGTCCGTCAGCCATGACAGGCGGCCAGTCCGTCAGCCATGACAGGCGGCCAGTCCGTCAGCCATGACAGGCGGCCAGTCCGTCAGCCATGACAGGCGGCCAGTCCGTCAGCCATGACAGGCGGCCAGTCCGTCAGCCATGACAGGTGGTCATGAATGATGGTGATCATGACAGGTGATTAGTATCATTCATGATAGAACGTCGTTGAATGACAAGTTTCACTGGTGTGTTAAGGGTCACCTCAGCCATACTGTGGCGACCTGCCAGCAGCAACAACCTGGTTGATGAGACACTAACTATAGATGTGTGACCTCAAGTCGGACTCTCGTAATGCAACAGGTGTAGAAACAGGTGACATGTGTGACAGGTGTAGTGGGTTACCAGTCGGGTGTGGTGACCGAGGGTACCAGTCGGGTGTGGTGACCGAGGGTACCAGTCGGGTGTGGTGACCGAGGGTACCAGTCGGGTGTGGTGACCGAGGGTACCAGTCGGGTGTGGTGACCGAGGGTACCAGTCGGGTGACGACCGAAGCTCAACAAAACACGATGTTAAGGAATACTGACAAATCATCAGACAAGGATAACTCATTACCTGAGATGCGTAGGCCTAAAGAGTAGGTAGGCCTGTGAGAGGCAGTGATGGTAGTAGTAGTTGTGGTATTTACGAAGCACTCCGATGACGCAGGGCAGCGAGGCACACTGACGGCGGCAGGGTAGTCTGCGCTCGCAGCCATAACAAAATATAAACAATAAAAACAAAGATCAAATAAACTAAGCAGAAAAACAACGAACAGGAACACAACATGAATACTTTCATTACAAGTTTAAAACAGCCGACACCAATTAAAAAAATACATTAAATTATCATTGACAACAGAGACTTCTAAAAGTTCCTCGAGGTCCCTACAGGTACCTCAGTAATATAGAAACCACGACGAAGTTGGTATGATCTACAGTCAATAGCACCTTACAAGTACACGACACAGGAGCACCTGTGAACAGGTGACTATGGGTGAGATGCGTGTGCCCGATCCTCAGTCGATAAGAGTTTTCTAAAAAAATAAAGAGTATTCCTACTGAAGGAGGAGACCTGTGTAACTTGTTCCCATCTGCTGGTCCTTCCGGGTCTGCTGCTTTCCATGAACGTATGTGTGGATATGGTCCATGAAGTCACCAAAGCAAAAGTCTACTATAAAGTGGGTTCGGTACTGCAGTCATTCTCGTTCTCTCGACAACCCAGGACACTAACATGGCTCCGGGCACCAACAAAACTACATCACTGTGCTGTGCTTGGAGACGCAGCCAACCACTCCTGGATCTTTTGGACCATATGATGGACAGAAACATACTGGACCAGGGTAAACAAAGCACATTCAGAATCTGACTATACACAGAACCAACTAGCCAGCTATCAGAACAAGAGCCGGGAGGACTGCAATGAGCTCTGTAGTGAATAAAGAGGACGCTTGGTAACCAGCACTATCAGAGCCCTCACCAGCAACCACAGCAAAGCCATCACCACCCTTGCTTTTAGAGCTGTAGGTAAAGACCTTAATCATTGAAACAAACTAAATCATGCTCCAAAAACTTAATCAAGGTCATTACTGAGGCTCGACACTTAGGTGTCCTCATCCACTGCTGAGAAAGATGCACTTCAGGCACCATCCAAGGAGGGCAGGGAGAGAAGCCATCCTCTCTGACTGCGGATACATCAAGGCCATAATCCAGGAGAGGGGTCCGTATCCGAATGCCCAACAGCACAGGAAGCCACACAGGTAGTCTGGCACGATGAGCAGAGGGCACCCCCTCCCCCTTTCCCCTCTGCAGACCACAGCAGATGTCGGGTTGCCAGGAGTACTCTGAATCCCAAGCAAGTAGTATAGGCAGAACTCCTCACAGTGGAGATCCAGGTAAAGCTCACCAGACTAGATACTTAACTGATACAGTACGGAATGCACCCATATAAATCCGGATTCCAATATCATGAACAGGGTTCAGAAAGAGCAGCAGAAAAAAGCTGGCTGAGGAGATTTGGCAGTCATACTCCAGCCTGGAGCGTCACAAGGCCGTATATAGGCAGAGAACTGTACTCACCTATTTGTGGTTGCAGGGGTCGAGTCATAGCTCCTGTGTACCTGGCCGTCCGTGACTTGGAGAGACTACTTCTAGTCATCGCAGCCCACCGTCTTCTCCACTGAAGACACTGCAAGACCTACTGACGGGGCCCGGCGCTGCTCCCCACTCCCTTTACACCCTTACACTTCCTTCCTCCTTCACCCCATCCTCCTCCCTCCCTCAGATTAAAAACAAAACAAAAAAACAAGTGGGGCCTATTTCTTTTTTTTTTTTGCAGAACGAGGGACAGCCTGTTCCAGGGCAACAAGATGCTAACCAATGACTCAGCTCTACCCACTCTGAGATATACTCCGTGGATGTCACGATGACCTCAAGATCACAACAGCAGCTGGGACACCAAGTGTCCGAAGACCCAAGAAGACACCTGCTTACCTAGATGTGACCACAGAGCAAGAAAGACGACGACGACAACGACCGGCCCTCCCCACCTTGGGGAGCCACCTCAAGACTAAAGAAAAATGACCATAGGAGCCACTGCAAGACGTCCGTACAGGACCGAAGATAATGAACGACATCCCCCAACCCGGGGGGCCAAAGCCGGGTCACCATCTGGATGACCCAGTGGCTCCGGGGAGCCACTGTTAGACTTCAGTAGAAGAAAGAAAACGAACGACACATCCCTACCTGGGAGGTCACTGCTAGGTCACCAAATGGTCAAGACTCTGGCCGGGTCTTGACCCCTGCCTTCACCACTTACCCTCCACTCCCCTCTCCCCTCCCTCACTCTCTTCTCCCCCTCACCCACCAATACATAACACACACTAGTGCTAGAGCTCAACGTGACCAGCCTGACGGAGAGCAGAACTAGGGGAGACTTGATAACGACATACCAAGTTTGAACACTTGAATTAAAGATCAGTAACAAGTGAGAGCTGAAAGGTCATATGTGCCACAGAGACTGAAGCCTCAGTGTAGTTGACGGGAAAGCAAAACCAGTACACAGCTTCAAGAGTATGTGGGGTTGTGGTGGGTTTGTAGTGGTGGCTTTGGGGGGTTGTGGTGGCTTTGGGGGTTGTGGTGGTTTTGTGGGGTTGTGGTGGGTTTGTAGGGTTGTGGTGGGTTTGCGGTGGCTTTGTGGGGGCTGTGATGGAGTTGTGGTGGTGGCTTTGTGAGGGTTGTGGTGAGGTTGTGGTGGTGAGTTTGTGGGGGTTGTGGTGATGGTTTTGTGGTGGGTTTGTAGTGGTGGCTTTGTGGGGAGTTTGTGGAGTTGTTCGTGGGGTTCTCATGGATCGCATAAGTGCGATAAACCACCTCAACTACTGGGAACGCTTGAAGTTCCTAAACCTGTACTCTCTAGAACGCAGGCGGGAGAGATACATTATTATATACACATGGAAAATTCTCGAGGGCTTAGTACCAAACTTGCACACAAAAATCACTCCCTACGAAAGCAAAAGACTCGGCAGGCGATGTAACATCCCCCAATGAAGAGCAGGGGTGCCACTAGCACGTTGAGGGACAACACAATAAGTGTCAGGGGCCCAAGATTGTTCAACTGCCTCCCAGCATACATCAGGGGGATTACCAACAAACCCCTGGCTGTCTTCAAGCAGGCACTGGACAGGCACCTAAAGTCGGTACCTGATCAGCCGGGCTGTGGTTCGTACGTTGGACTGCGTGCGGCCAGCAGTAACAGCCTGGCTGATCAGGCTCTGGTCCAAAAGGAGGCCTGGTCACAGACCGGGCCGCGGGGGCGTTGACCCCTGGAACTCTCTCCAGGTAGACTCCAGGTTGTGGTGGGTATTCGCGTAATAAAATGTGGCAAGGAAACCCCCTAGATTTCCCCCCTCCTGGAGGGGAAGGGGGGTCCGCCAACAAACTACACAACACACAAAACAAAATACCTGCCAACCAGCATGTCAATCACTGACTTGAGGTCAGGTTGAACTCTAGCACCTGGGACACTGAACATATGCGCTGTCTTCAGAGTTGTCTCTAGAACACATTACCTAAAGTAATGCAACTTATGTTCATGTATCGCACCTCAGATATCTCAGTGTCCTCACACAGGTGTCCTGGTCCCACACGGTGTGTGTCCTCACACAGGTGTCCTGGTCCCACACGGTGTGTGTCCTCACACAGGTGTCCTGGTCCCACACAGTGTGTGTCCTCACACAGGTGTCCTGGTCCCACACAGTGTGTGTCCTCACACAGGTGTCCTGGTCCCACACAGTGTGTCCTCACACAGGTGTCCTGGTCCCACACAGTGTGTGTCCTCACACAGGTGTCCTGGTCCCACACAGTGTGTGTCCTCACACAGGTGTCCTGGTCCCACACTGTGTCCTCACACAGGTGTCCTGGTCCCACACACTGTGTGTCCTCACACAGGTGTCCTGGTCCCACACACTGTGTCCTCACACAGGTGTCCTGGTCCCACACACTGTGTGTCCTCACACAGGTGTCCTGGTCCCACACACTGTGTGTCCTCACACAGGTGTCCTGGTCCCACACACTGTGTGTCCTCACACAGGTGTCCTGGTCCCACACACTGTGTGTCCTCACACAGGTGTCCTGGTCCCACACACTGTGTGTCCTCACACAGGTGTCCTGGTCCCACACAGTGTGTGTCCTCACACAGGTGTCCTGGTCCCACACAGTGTGTGTCCTCACACAGGTGTCCTGGTCCCACACAGTGTGTGTCCTCACACAGGTGTCCTGGTCCCACACAGTGTGTGTCCTCACACAGGTGTCCTGGTCCCACACAGTGTGTCCTCACACAGGTGTCCTGGTCCCACACAGTGTGTGTCCTCACACAGGTGTCCTGGTCCCACACAGTGTGTGTCCTCACACAGGTGTCCTGGTCCCACACAGTGTGTGTCCTCACACAGGTGTCCTGGTCCCACACAGTGTGTCCTCACACAGGTGTCCTGGTCCCACACAGTGTGTCCTCACACAGGTGTCCTGGTCCCACACAGTGTGTGTCCTCACACAGGTGTCCTGGTCCCACACAGTGTGTGTCCTCACACAGGTGTCCTGGTCCCACACAGTGTGTCCTCACACAGGTGTCCTGGTCCCACACAGTGTGTGTCCTCACACAGGTGTCCTGGTCCCACACAGTGTGTGTCCTCACAGTGTCCTGGTCCCACACAGTGTGTGTCCTCACACAGGTGTCCTGGTCCCACACAGTGTGTGTCCTCACACAGGTGTCCTGGTCCCACACAGTGTGTGTCCTCACACAGGTGTCCTGGTCCCACACAGTGTGTGTCCTCACACAGGTGTCCTGGTCCCACACAGTGTGTGTCCTCACACAGGTGTCCTGGTCCCACACAGTGTGTGTCCTCGCACAGGTGTCCTGGTCCCACAAGTGTGTGTCCTCGCACAGGTGTCCTGGTCCCACACGTGTGTCCTCACACAGGTGTCCTGGTCCCACACAGTGTGTGTCCTCACACAGGTGTCCTGGTCCCACACAGTGTGTCCTCACACAGGTGTCCTGGTCCCACACAGTGTGTGTCCTCACACAAGTGTCCTGGTCCCACACAGTGTGTGTCCTCACACAAGTGTCCTGGTCCCACACAGTGTGTGTCCTCACACAAGTGTCCTGGTCCCACACAGTGTGTGTCCTCACACAGGTGTCCTGGTCCCACACAGTGTGTGTCCTCACACAAGTGTCCTGGTCCCACACAGTGTGTGTCCTCACACAAGTGTCCTGGTCCCACACAGTGTGTGTCCTCACACAGGTGTCCTGGTCCCACACAGTGTGTGTCCTCACACAGGTGTCCTGGTCCCACACAGTGTGTGTCCTCACACAGGTGTCCTGGTCCCACACAGTGTGTGTCCTCACACAGGTGTCCTGGTCCCACACAGTGTGTCCTCACACAAGTGTCCTGGTCCCACACAGTGTGTGTCCTCACACACGTGTCCTGGTCCCACACAGTGTGTGTCCTCACACAGGTGTCCTGGTCCCACACAGTGTGTCTCCTCACACAGGTGTCCTGGTCCCACACAGTGTGTTCCTCACACAGGTGTCCTGGTCCCACACAGTGTGTGTCCTCACACAGGTGTCCTGGTCCCACACAGTGTGTGTCCTCACACAAGTGTCCTGGTCCCACACAGTGTGTGTCCTCACACAGGTGTCCTGGTCCCACACAGTGTGTGTCCTCACACAGGTGTCCTGGTCCCACACAGTGTGTGTCCTCACACAAGTGTCCTGGTCCCACACAGTGTGTGTCCTCACACAGGTGTCCTGGTCCCACACAGTGTGTGTCCTCACACAGGTGTCCTGGTCCCACACAGTGTGTGTCCTCACACAGGTGTCCTGGTCCCACACAGTGTGTGTCCTCACACAAGTGTCCTGGTCCCACACAGTGTGTGTCCTCACACAGGTGTCCTGGTCCCACACAGTGTGTGTCCTCACACAGGTGTCCTGGTCCCACACATGGAACAATATTTACACAAGCTTACAGCAGAACGCTGCTGCTACACTACTGTCACAGGTTTACACACACACACACACACACACACACACAACCTGACTAACAATAATAATCTACATACTCAACTCTGATGTTTCTACTGACTAAAGCTCTGTTCATTACTATTTTCTCATCACTGAAAAAAATGATATATTTCCGTAGCTGCGTGATCCCAGGAAGGTATCCCCGTACTGCATAACCTTGATCCCAGGAAGGTATCCCCGTACTGCATAACCTTGATCCCAGGAAGGTATCCCCGTACTGCATAACCTTGATCCCAGGAAGGTATCCCCGTACTGCATAACCTTAATCCCCTCTACCAGTGCAAAGTGCCGCATAAGTTATTAACGCAGTTAAGTATTAGTGTTGAAGACTTACAGTGACTCTCAGAGGTATTCACGAGTCATCACATGGAAACTAATACCCCAATTTCTTCAATAAAAAATAAATTTTGACAGTCAAAACTCATAACTAATTTATACCTTCAGCTAAACACCACAAGATTCCTAACAGGTCCTATGTCGGTTTTAGCACGTCCTAAGTATGTATGTTTTATACAAGTGGTGAAAGTACAGATGATGCCACAAGTGATGCCACAGGTAACATTAACATTGCTTGTTTTCAAAGTTCTCATATTTCATTGTCACTTTCTTGACTTTGCGCCACACTGCTTTGAAAATGACTGATGTTTTGATATAATATGCACCGTGCATGTCTTCACGTCTGTGTTCTGTGCACCGTGCATGTCTTCACGTCTGTGTTCTGTGCACCGTGCACGTCTTCACGTCTGTGTTCTGTGCACCGTGCACGTCTTCACGTCTGTGTTCTGTGCACCGTGCACGTCTTCACGTCTGTGTTCTGTGCACCGTGCATGTCTTCACGTCTGTGTTCTGTGCACCGTGCATGTCTTCACGTCTGTGTTCTGTGCACCGTGCATGTCTTCACGTCTGTGTTCTGTGCACCGTGCATGTCTTCACGTCTGTGTTCTGTGCACCGTGCATGTCTTCACTACTCACCAACTGAAATGTGTCACCATTAAATATCATGTTTTCACTTTCCCCATTAGAATATATTGTTGCCAACGTAATACATGAAGCTGGCAACACTTTTTAAAAATGACTTATAATGGATAAAAAAGAGTCTTTGGCAGACAATTTAAGTCTTATGCACAAGTTGATGGTGATGGTGTTACAATGAATGTTTGTACCGCTGATTTATTGTGTCTTCTACTAATGTGACTTTCAAACTTATTTTTGGTGTCGTCTGCAAAAGATGATACGAAACTGTGGTGGTGTTTGTTGTGTATGTCTACTATGAGTACTATGAGATGTATGTAGTAAGTTACTAGCAGCACTTAAGTGTTTTTACGAAGACTAAGGTGATTGAGGTTAGGTTGAGCAAGCAAGACGGAAACAGGTTTCCATTCAAAGTTGGTCTTAAGCAGAGATGTCAGGTTAAATATATTAGTAGATAGGACAGTAAAAGTAGCATATTCTCGGGTGTTGGGAAGAGGTGTGAGATTAATAGATAATGATGAGGGTGACAAACAATAAGCAATATAAAGCTGGATATCAGACTGGAGGGAGGCAGCATGAAGACAAGTGAATATATTCAGATATTTAAGATGTCCGAAGATGACTATGAAAGACGAGGTGACCCACAGAATAGGTGGAGTATTGAGGTGTCTGTGGAGAGAATAACTATCATGAAGGCAGAAAAGGGGGCATTATACCAGAGTATATAGGTGCCACCTCTTATATGAGTGTGAGACATAGGCTTTAAACATTGCACTGAAAAGGAGGTGCCAGCAATACAGATGTGAGGTTTGAGATCAATGTGTGGTGTGAATATTATGCAAAGAATTCAGAGCATAGAAATTAGAAGACGGCCGAGGTCGGGTTGATGAGGTTGTTTGGCCATTTCGAGAGGTTGGAGCAGAATAGGATAATCATTTGTGTATGTGTGTGTAAATCTGTGGTGGAAAGGAGGAAGGGTAGTGATTGTTTTAGGAAAGATAGGAGGGAAGAGCTAAAGGAGGTTTTAAGTGGAAGGGGCTTGAGCATTCAGCAGGCGTGTGTGAGCGCATTAGATCGGGGCGAATGGAAACAATTGCTTTTTTAAGGCTTGACGTTCTGCTGGAGTGTACCAAGTAGCAAATAAAAATAATTCTGGGGAAACCGGTTAGCCGGACTTGAGTCTTGGAGGTGAGAGTACAATACCTGCACTCTGGAGGGTTGTGGCTGCTACAGTTTCAAGAGTCATTCTAATTGTGATGTCTGCACGTTATTAGCAAAACATACTAAATAAATGATGGTGAATGTTACTTTGTCTGGGCTGACGCTACGTCGCTGGGAGGCTGACGCTACGTCGCTGGGAGACTGACGCTACGTCGCTGGGAGACTGACGCTACGTCGCTGGGAGACTGACGCTACGTCGCTGGGAGACTGACGCTACGTCGCTGGGAGACGGCCGCCGTGGTGAAAACAATATATCATCCAGAGTTAAAGGAACATTCAGGAAATTCGCTCAGAGTTTGTATTAGTGTCATTAAGAAGACACTAACATGTGAGCCCAGGCAGGTATCGTCACTCCATATATTCGTCAGTCAGTAAACACTGAAACACATAAACACGACTTGTGTTAGCAGCAGTAAAACACTGTGTTAGCAGCAGTAAAACACTGTGTTAGCAGCAGTAAAACACTGTGTTAGCAGCAGTAAAACACTGTGTTAGCAGCAGTAAAACACTGTGTTAGCAGCAGTAAAACACTGTGTTAGCAGCAGTAAAACACTGTGTTAGCAGCAGTAAAACACTGTGTTAGCAGCAGTAAAACACTGTGTTAGCAGCAGTAAAACACTGTGTTAGCAGCAGTAAAACACTGTGTTAGCAGCAGTAAAACACTGTGTTAGCAGCAGTAAAACACTGTGTTAGCAGCAGTAAAACACTGTGTTAGCAGCAGTAAAACACTGTGTTAGCAGCAGTAAAACACTGTGTTAGCAGCAGTAAAACACTGTGTTAGCAGCAGTAAAACACTGTGTTAGCAGCAGTAAAACACTGTGTTAGCAGCAGTAAAACACTGTGTTAGCAGCAGTAAAACACTGTGTTAGCAGCAGTAAAACACTGTGTTAGCAGCAGTAAAACACTGTGTTAGCAGCAGTAAAACACTGTGTTAGCAGCAGTAAAACACTGTGTTAGCAGCAGTAAAACACTGTGTTAGCAGCAGTAAAACACTGTTGCAGCAGTAAAACACTGTGTTAGCAGCAGTAAAACACTGTGTTAGCAGCAGTAAAACACTGTGTTAGCAGCAGTAAAACACTGTGTTAGCAGCAGTAAAACACTGTGTTAGGGTTGTGAGCAGCGCACGAAGGGTCTAACCTTAACCATTCTTAGTGTTCAGTGACCCACACGTCTGCAATACTTCATGATTGTCTGACTGCTAGGCCAGCAAGACCACTGCTTGATGAGCAACACTGCTGCCTGCTTAGCAACACTGCTGCCTGCTTAGCAACACTGCAGCCTGCTTAGCAACACTGCAGCCTGCTTAGCAACACTGCAGCCTGCTTAGCAACACTGCAGCCTGCTTAGCAACACTGCAGCCTGCTTAGCAACACTGCAGCCTGCTTAGCAACACTGCAGCCTGCTTAGCAACACTGCAGCCTGCTTAGCAACACTGCAGCCTGCTTAGCAACACTGCAGCCTGCTTAGCAACACTGCAGCCTGCTTAGCAACACTGCAGCCTGCTTAGCAACACTGCAGCCTGCTTAGCAACACTGCAGCCTGCTTAGCAACACTGCAGCCTGCTTAGCAACACTGCAGCCTGCTTAGCAACACTGCTGCCTGCTTAGCAACACTGCTGCCTGCTTAGCAACACTGCTGCCTGCTTAGCAACACTGCAGCCTGCTTAGCAACACTGCAGCCTGCTTAGCAACACTGCAGCCTGCTTAGCAACACTGCAGCCTGCTAGCAACACTGCGCCTGCTAGCAACACTGCAGCCTGCTTAGCAACACTGCAGTGCTTAGCAACACTGCAGCCTGCTTAGCAACACTGCAGCACTGCTTAGCAACACTGCAGCCTGCTTAGCAACACTGCAGCCTGCTTAGCAACACTGCAGCCTGCTTAGCAACACTGCTGCCTGCTTAGCAACACTGCTGCCTGCTTAGCAACACCGCTGCCTGCTTAGCAACACCGCTGCCTGCTTACAACACCGCTGCCTGCTTAGCAACACTGCTACCTGCTTAGCAACACTGCTGCCTGCTTAGCAACACTGCTGCCTGCTTAGCAACACTGCTGCCTGCTTAGCAACACTGCTGCCTGCTTAGCAACACTGCTGCCTGCTTAGCAACACTGCTGCCTGCTTAGCAACACTGCTGCCTGCTTAGCAACACTGCTGCCTGCTTAGCAACACTGCTGCCTGCTTAGCAACACTGCTGCCTGCTTAGCAACATTGTTACCTGTTCAATAAGACCGCTGTTACCCCTACCACCCCACCATTACAACATAACCCCCGGCCACCATTCTCCCACCAGCCATGCCACCTCACCCCACCACTATCTCTATTACCCTTACCACCTAACCCCCCCCACCACATTACCTTTAGCTCGGACATTTCCATCCCCAGTCCTGACATCCCATCACTGTACCGGAGGGAGCAAAGGAAAATCTGTAACGGAGGGAAGGATACGAAACTGTACCATGGGGTTGGAACCTAATGCTCTATCCAAGATACGTCTTGTATTTATTTAATCTATCTGTGTGTACTCAACTAATTGTGGTTGCAGGGGTCGAGACTCAGCTCCTGGCCCCGCCTCTTCGCTGTCCGCTACTGGGTCTCTGCTCTCCCTGCTCCATGAGCTTTATCATACCTTGTCTTAAAACTATGTATGGTTCCTGCCTCCACTATATCTTTCTCTAGACTATTCCACTTCCTGTCTACTCTGTGGCTGAAGAAATGCTTCCTAACATCCCTTTGACTCATCTGAGTCTTCAGCTTCCAGTTGTGTCCCCTTGTTTCTGTGTTCCCTCTCTGGAACATCCTGTCCCTGTCTACCTTGTCGATTCCCCGCAGTATTTTGTATGTCGTTATCATGTCTCCTCTGACCCTTCTTTCCTCCAGTGTTGTTAGTCCTATTTCCCTCAACATTTCTTCATAGGACAGACCCCTGAGTTGTGGAACTAACCTTGTCGCAAACCTTTGCACTTTCTCTCGTTTCTTTACGTGCTTGACCAGGTGTGGGTTCCAGACTGGTGCTGCATATTCTAGTATGGGCCTGACGTACACGGTGTACAGTGTCTTGAACGATTCCTTGTTAAGGTAACGGAACGCTAATCTTAGGTTTGCCAGTCGCCCATATGCTGCTGCAGTTATCTGGTTGATGTGTGCCTCCGGAGACGTGCTTGGCGTTATACTCACCCCAAGGTCTTTCTCCTTTGCCGAGGTTTGTAGCCTTTGTCCGCCTAGCCTGTACTCTGTCAGCGGTCTTCTTTGCCCTTCTCCGATCTTTATGACTTTGCATTTGGTGGGATTGAATTCGAGAAGCCAGTTGCTAGACCAGATGTCAAGCTTGTCCAGGTCTGTTTGAAGTCCTGCTTGGTCCTCTTCCGATGTGATTCTCCTCATTAATTTCACATCTGCGAACAGACACACTTCTGAGTCTATCCCGTCCGTCATGTCATTTACATATACCAAGAATAACACTGGTCCTAGGACTGACCCCTGCGGTACACCGCTCGTCACAGGCGCCCACTGTGATACCTCATCACGCACCATGACCCGTTGTTGCCTCCCTTTGAGGTATTCCCTGATCCATTCCAGTGCCCTTCCTGTTATACCTGCTTGTTCTTCCAACTTCTTTACTAATCTCATGTGAGGAACTGTGTCGAAGGCCTTCCTGCAGTCCAGTAAAATGCAATCAACCCACCCTTCTCTCTCTTGTCTTACCTCTGTTACTTTATCATAGAACTCTAGGAGGTTTGTTACACAGGATTTGCCTTCCCGGAATCCGTGCTGTCTGGTGTTTATTATCCTGTTCAGCTCGAGGTGCTCCACCATTCTTTTCCTGATGATTTTCTCCAGGACTTTGCACACTATACACGTAAGTGACACCGGTCTATAGTTTAGTGCCTCTTTTCTGTCTCCTTTTTTAAAGATGGGGACTACGTTGGCCTTCTTGCATACCTCAGGTAGCTGCCCAGTTTCAAGGGATGTGTTGAATATTATGGTAAGTGGCACACTCAGTACCTCAGCTCCTTCCCGAAGAACCCACGGGGAGATATTGTCCGGACCCATCGCCTTTGAGGTATCGAGGTCACTGAGTAACCGCTTCACTTCCTCCTCAGTTATGTGTATGCCCTCTAGCACTTGATACATGTAAACAGCCTACCCAGAGGCTGTTTCAAACTGCGCGGCACTATGGTGCTGCCCTCTATAGGCCTATCAAGGTCGGGCTGGTCAGCCATGCTTCTCTCTCAGACGGCCTACCTCACTGAACCAGCATCTACCCTTGCTGGCTCCCGGTCCCCTCGCACTCTGTCCCCGTGTATACCTACACCTTGCCATTAATAAACTGAGTCTAGTCATCGGCCGTATCTCTGCACCTACGCTACCATTCTACTGCCCAAAGTAAGCAGCCAAGAAGTTAGACAACATACATCCCTTGTTTGTGACGCACCCCGTCCTGTCTACCCAGCAGCGTGTGTGTGTGTGTGTGTGTGTGTGTGTGTGTGTGTGTGTGTGTGTTGAATGAAGCATATGACATACAGTAATTTTTAATTATATCAATATAAATTCGTGCAAAGCAGACCTGCGCTGCAGACTCAGTGCACAATTGTACTCTGAAGGTTGCTCTCTCTCACAACCCCCTGCCAGGAAGTATCACTGGTATTGTAACTAAATACAAGAATAATAAGAGTGAATGAACAGGCTCCCAGAAGACACACTGCACACTCAATGTAACTACGTTGGCATTAGAATTATATCATAATTACGTCGTAATGATACAAGGAAGAGAAACAAGAGCAGAAGCGTAATACAATCTGGGGAAGGAACTTGGGCATCGTAAAATGAAAGATGTGAAGGTCTGTATGACGACGAGCTTATCACAAGCAATATCAATAATACAAGTTGGAATACACATGCAAAGCTACCTAAATTACGAACTGCTTTCAGTTGTTTTTATATGGAACCCTTGAAAGCTTCAAACATAACAAATGTCAGACCCGCGACAGAGTCTGCAGCGCCAACACTGAGCCGGTATATGATGAACCATTAAAAAATAAACTATCCAAGGTTCGTAACCAAACTGGTATTGGAACTAAAATAGCTGAACTACCAGGAGGACATAACTGGTACTGGGAAATAAATAAGCAACCCC
>WNWK01016541.1:0-44644 GCA_009830355.1 Cherax destructor
ACCTACGAGGCTCGCAGGACCTATGTCTAGCCCTTATACAATGTCATATGGACTACGCTTGCTCTTCATGGTACTCTGCCTTGACAAAAAAAAAATGAAAGATAAACTGCAAATCACCCAGAACAAAATGGTAAGATTCATCCTGGACCTGGGTCCAAGAGAACATGTAGGCCAGGATGAATTACAACAATTGGATATGTTGAAGATTGAAGACAGAGTAAAACAACTTAAGTTAAATCAAGTTTATAAAATTGCTCAACAGTGTCCAGAATATCTTGCTGCCAATTTTGTCAAGGCTGGGAACCAAAGCAGACATAGTACTAGGGGAGAGAGCACAACTTTGTAGTACCCACAGTCAGTGGCCAGGCTTCAAACACCTTTTATTGTACAGCAATAAAGGAATGGAACAGACTGCTGCACATGTAAAAAGCAGTCATAGCATGAACCAGTTCAAGAAGAGAGCCAAAAGGTACCTAATGAATGTAGCGACAGAAAGAGGAGAATATTTTTTTTTTTAGCTAACACACATGTAAATGTAAATAACTCTTTTACCTTATTCCTAGTATAATATATTTTTATAATATAATAACATATATATCCTACAATGTATAATGTTAAGGTACTAAAAGGACCCAATGGAAATAAGTCACTCTGACTTTTTAGGTTATCCTAGGTTCTCTACACATATGCTGCTATATGATAATTATGTAAATGTATTTGTGTATACCTGAATAAACTTAACTTAACACCTGATATAGCTTGACCAACAGAGATTGTGACCTTTACCATTGCAGGGTCTTCCCTGGTGGCAACATGGGTCCTGACCACATCCCTGTTATCATTACTCTGCAGGCATCGCGCTTTAGGATTCCCACTCCTCCGAAACTTAACCTAAACTCTCTAGGATTTGACCCATTCAAGGACTACCTGTACCTTGGCGATACCGTCTCGCTTGATGGCCAACCTTTAACTGCAATTGACGAAGCAATACACTCCTTGCATAACCGAATAATAGAGGCGACTCATGCGATTTGTCAAAAAACTACAACAAAGCTCTACCAGCAATATAAACCTACTAGAGAAATTAGAGACTGCATGAAGAATTATCAAACAGAATGTTGCAGGCACTACCTAACAAGTCAAGCCACACGAGCTGTATTGCAGTGGTTGAGGAGAGACTTAATTGCCCTGATCTCACAACACAAGAGCGAGTTATGGTAATATCTTGTTCTTCAAGATAATCAGTACAAACGTCAACCTGCAAAGTTCTGGAGCAAGATCCACCAGCTTTTAGGAGCCAAACACAAGACTTCCAGTTATCTAACTTATTCCTTCACTGATGATGATGATGATGATGATGAAGTCGACATAAAACTTGATGACCCACAAGACCAGGCCAATCTGATGGGTGAGGTGTGGGCAAAAATTCTCACACACAATGCGAGTCGAAATTTCAATAATACCCATTATCAATGAGTGGAGGGACGACAACCATAGCTGATCTCCACTCCCTTCCTTTAATGACATATCTACTCTTGAAGAGACATCCTCTTACAAGATGAGTCAAGTTGCTCGGCAGAATGCATAATAAAGCCCCTTGGTCTATCAGGCATAACAGTAAGGCAATAAAGTTCTTACCCAGGAATTGCAAAATGTCTCTAGTAAATATCTTAATGCCATCAAAGCCTCAGGACACTTTCCAGGGGCCCAGACAAAATGATATTTATTGCTAAATCCAATAAAGACAACCATAAACCAGATAACTATAGACCTATCTCATTACTTGAGGTCACGGGTAAACTGGGAGAAAAATTGGCGTATCAACCCAGACTAAGTCCTTATCAGCACATGGTTGTTTTTCATCAACCATCAAAGACAAGGAAGTATCTCCATCAGAGGTGCGCCGATAATTTTAGAAACCCTAAACAGATCCTGGGCTATGAGATAGACAGACTACTTCACTCCACACATGTCACCAAAAAGAAAAATTTAGCAAAGCCTTAACACACTATACAGGTTTCATCCAGCCCCATCCCACGTCAAGAAGCATCTGTATAAGATAATGATAAGACCGTTGCTGAAAAATCCATGTGTACCCTTAGCATTAACAACCAAAACCAATATGCTACAGCTACAACGAGTCCAGAATAGAGCACTCAGTTTCATCACAGGCACCAGGAGGAGAGATAGAATACGAATGGCGATCTACACGTTCCAACAAGACAGTTGCAATGAATGTTAGGCTTGATCATCTGAAGAAGAAACAACTATACGCCATGCAAGACCTGTATATTCCGGACAGAGAACATCCTCCCTATTTTGCAAATACCACCGACTACAATATTAATGCACCTCACTACAGAATCCAGTGAATGCCCTCCAACAGAGAGTGTGAAGATTCATACACAAGGATGAGTTCCAAAGACCGAAGATCCTGAGTGACCTCCCAGATGATCCAGATGACTGGGTAACACCAGAACCTATTTATGTCCAATGAGGATACCTCTACCCCAATTTATGGTGATTTCTCTTCTTACTTACCAGTTATTACATTTAACCATATAAATTGGCAATACTACCACTGTTGGACACCACCTCTGCAAAAGCTGAACCGGCCAGTATCTCCAGGAAGCATCGCCACATCACTCGCCTAGCTATCGTCCTTTCCAGGTTACGTCTGGCCCAGGGTTGCAGAGCCATCATCAACTGGATCCGAGCCATGATGGGAGTGATGCTGAACGGCACCCGCCGCGTGCTACACTCTCCATCAGCTGCAGCCAGATTATGCCATGGGCTGCCAGTGCGGCCAGGCGCCCTCTCCCTAACCCTGGGGATTCACAGAGCAGCCGCTGAGTATAACAGGGCGACTCACAGGACACCCTCTCCAAGTATTTGGACGCAGATCAGGGAACTGCAGGTGAATATCCAGCGCCTACTCTTAGGGTATCCCACCACTGCACGGATCGTTAACAGGGCAAGAGAAGAGCTCTGTGCCCACTGTGACCGGATGGTTCCAAAACCCCTGGTGCACTACCTGTTAGACTGCCCAGCTACGATGCCCCTTCCCCACGGACACTTCCCAATGACCCCAGTGGGGCAGGCCCACGAGAATGAGGCGGCACGTCTAGTGTACCTAGCCATCAGAGACTTGGAGACCCTCCTCCCAGTCATTGCACCTCACCCCCCCCCACTGAAGTCGCTGTGAAGGCCTGCTGAGGACCTCTTGCACCCCACACCAACCACCATTAGAGCAAACTAACTTTTGGGACATCATTTGTACATATAACCGGAGAGGAACCCCTCTTCCCACCAAAGGACTGCCATGCAGATAAGAGAAAAGAAACTAAACGACACTTCCCTACCCGGGGAGCCACTGCTGGGTCACCAAATTGGAAGAGACCTGGGCCGGGATCCATACCGGCAAATCACATAGAATGAATAGAATTTAAGAAGTTGAAGAGGGGACGATTCGAACACCATGCACAGCCCTTGTAGGGCTGGGTAGGTGCCAGAGCCAGAGCTTGCTACCATCTGCAGATCACAAGACTGCCATTCCCACGGTCCCCTAAGAACGTGGAAACTGGCAGACAATGGGCCTAGCTTCTCCCTGCAAGCCCTGTGAGGGCTGGGAACATGGCTAGGTCTGGGGACAGTTGATCCCAGACGATGAGGAGGAACTTGTACCTCCTCCCATCAGAGACAGAGGTCTCAGACACTCCCAAGACAGGGAGCCAAGGCCGGGTCACCATCTGGAAAAGACCCGGGCCGGGAGAGTACCGACGAATCAACAACAACAAATATTTAAGTTAGTGAATTTTATAATTTTCATTTTTGGAGTTACAAACTCCAATAAATCTTGTCATTTTGACATCTTCAGCAATTATTAGGAGACGTCTTCCAGTGTTTCTTCTTATATGTAGTGACACATAGAAGCTGTCAGTGTATATGTAGTGAGACATAGAAGTTGTCAGCCTATATGTAGTGAGACATAGAAGCTGTCAGTCTATATGTAGTGAGACATAGAAGCTTTCAGTGTACATGTAGTGAGACAGAAGCTTTCAGTGTATATGTAGTGAAACATAGAAGCTTTCAGTGTTCATGTAGTGAGACATCGAAGCTTTCAGTGTACTACATGTAGTGAGTGAAGTCTGGTGATAATTACTGATAAGGAGGATGAGGAGGTGTTGATTCACCGGAAATTCTCCCGGCCCGGGTCTTTTCCAGATGGCGACCCGGCTCCGGCTCCCTGGCGTGGGAGTATCAGAGACCTATGTCTCCCTTGGGAGGGGGTACCCCTCAGCGGCGGGACCAACTGGCCCCAGGCCTAGCCACATTTCCCACCAGCACGAGGTAGATAGATACTAGGCCTCTCCGGTCTACCACCTTCCCCGCCCCAAGGAGGCTGACAGGAAGGGCAGGCTTGGGAGCCGCAGAAGGTAGCAAGCTCCAGCCTTGGCACCTACCCTGCCCTAGAAGGGCTGGGCATGGTGATCGACCCTTACTGATAACATAATGACGAAATTTATAAGAGTTTATAACTCTTTCCAAAAATAAGACAGAAAAACGATTACTGTGACTGAAAATATATGTATCAAAGTTTTTGATTTATAATTATTTTTGTAAATATTTATATAAAATTTAAAAAAAGCAAGGAGCAGTATATTTATTAAAAATAATTAGAGTAGAAAACTTCCATTCTTTTAATCTGAAACAAAGAAAAATTAGGATTTTTCTGTTTTAATATATAAAATATATTAGTTTTAATATTTTAGTTTTATTAATCTTGTGGCAGACTTGAAGGGAAACTAAACTAGTAAACACTGACTGAAAAAAATGTCAGACGAGCATATTTTATTGGTAATATTGACACGTGTGAGAATTACTAACCCAGGATAACCCAATATAACCCAGGATAACCCAATATAACCCAGTATAACCCAATATAACCCAGGATAACCCAATATAACCCAAGATAACCCACTATAACCCAAGATAACTCACTATAACAGTTAGGATCAGGATAACCCTGAATAATCCAGTCACCCAGGTTAACGTGGTATAACCCAGGATAGCCCAGTATAACCCAATGTTATGTTAGGTAAGATCTGTCAAGAAACAGGACAAGTTTTTCCTGATACGGGTCTTAATCATGTGACGACCCACAGCTGAAGCTTTTGGTCATCTGGCTAAAGCCTTTCCCTGGCTTACCGATCAACCCCTTCAAAATTATAATTAACGATTATAACTATTTAGATAACCCAATGTAACCCGGTAGATTAGATTTTAGATTTTGCCACCGAAGTGGCTAGTTTATTGTGCACCCCATATCCATCCTGTGGACGGTAGCGCAAGAGTATATGGATACACAAAAGGCCCAAGAACTAGGCCCCAAAAGGGTTAACATGTGTATACGTATATGGATTTACATATATCTACATACTATCTGTAAGGTGTTGGGAGCAGTGAGGGGATTAAATACTATGTTTGTTATGTTCAGTCATTTATAGTGGTGTTGTTATGGAGCGGTCCATGGAGAGTATACTTGTTATTGTTACTCTGGCTTTCCTTAACCTACAACCACTACAGTGGCGACGAGGATGGGATCATCAGAGTCAAGGATAGTAGGGATACTGGTAGCCCAGGACGTTGCAGCAGAGCGGTGATTATTAAGAATCTACCACAGCAGCAACAAGTGGCGAGCATGGCAGCTGCGTCACAAGGGTTTGGGAGACACAGATGATGATCAAACTAAATGCAAATTATGTGATCAGACATATGGTCACTGTCTTGAACACTATGTGCTTAATTGTGCACTTATTGAGGAATATAGAGATAGACAATATAATAACCTATGTGACATGTCAAGATATCTTATTCATGAAATAAGATACCTGCTTGTAATAGATAATTGAAATGTAGATATAAACCCAAATGTACAATTGTTAACCCTTTGGGGCCTAGTGCCTAGGCCTTTTGTGTATCCATATGCTCTTGCGCTACCGTCCACAGGATGGATATGGGGTGCACAATAAACTAGCCACTTGGGTGGCAAAATCTAAATCGTCACAAGGAAGGTTGGAGCCGTTCGACCCACGTAAGATTTCTTTGGAGCTTTGGCTAAGCTTGTTGGAAGCCAATTTCGCTCACTTAGGAATTAAAGAGCAAGATAACAAGAGGAACTTCTTGCTAGAGTCACTGGGATCAGAAACTTAGTGTTTTAGGTAATGTGTGTGCACCAGATTTACCACACACGAAGCGTTACGACGACTTGGTCACGGCACTGACAAGTTATTATGCAGTGAAACCAGCCTACCACCGCAGTTTGTTGGCTTTTCAGCAGAGGAAGAAACGACTTGATGAATCTATGCATGAATTATATACAGATTTAAAAGCGTTGGCTGTGAACTGTACCTATGGGGGACAATTTGACCCCAGAGTGAGGGACCAGTTGTTTATGGCGGTGGTGGATGAAGTGTATTTTCCTCACCTAGTTGCAGAACATTTGGATTTGCAAAGTGTGAACTCTGCAAAACTATTTGACAAACTTTTGAACTTGGAACAGGCATTTGTTACAGATCAGAACTCTGCTCCTGCGGTACAAGTGATTAATGCTGTGAAATGTAAACATTGTGGGTTCCAGCACAGTAGTAGTACTTGTAGGTTTAAAGACTTTTTCTGTAATAAGTGTCATAAGAAAGGCCACTTGAGAAGAGTGTGTAGAGAGAAATATTCAAAAGTGTTTCCTAAGGTTGTATCAAATTCGAGTATTGACAACAACAGGACAACACGGACATAGCAGTCACCGAGATATCCTAGAACAAAGTCAATTAAGGTGCTGCGTCGATCACCATGCCCAGCCCTTCTAGGGCAGATTAGGTGCCAAGGCTGGAGCTTGCTACCATTTGCAGCTCGCAAGCCTGCCCTTCCCGTCAGCCTCCTTGGGGCGGGGAAGGTGGCAGACCAGAGTGGCCTAGCATCTATCTACCTACCTGCCTCGTGCTTGTGGGCGAATATGGCTAGGCCTGGGACCAGTTGGTCCCGCCCCTGAGGGGTACCCCCTCCCATGGGAGACTTAGGTCTCTGATACTCCCACGCCAGGGAGCTGGAGCCGGGTCGCCATCTGGTAAAGACCCGGGCCGGGAGAATTCCCGGTGAATCAACACCACCTCCTTAAGGTGCTGGATGGCGGTGATAGTTCAGAGGATGAGGAAGTGATGAGCTTATTTAAGATCATTTTTTTTTTCGTCATTTTTCGTTCGATTTCTTTCATTTTTTTTTTTTTTGTACGTAAAGTAGCTCCTTCCTAGTATTTTTGTATCAAGTTTCAAAAATATCGCCCAATAAACAACTGAGACAAAAAAATACCAATTTTTACCAAACATCATACTACATAAAAATTCGTAGTGTCGTAATGGTACTTGTAGAAGCTGTTTTGGCGTCACCTACGCATAAAACAATGATAATCTGAATTATTCACGCTTTGCTTACTGTAATTTATCTCTATCTTCATTCTTAAAAAAAATAAATTTTGTATGTTTTTGACATTTTGGAAAATATCTGACTTTTACCCTCACATAAATCAAAAACTAATTATGACATCTCAAAAACCTAAGTACCAATAAATAATACAACCTTTCTTTACGTTGTCTGTGTATTTCATTTCATTCCTATGATTATTATAGACGCTAGGTCAATATATAAATGGATAACTAACTTCCGAGATAATTCGCGCGGAAGGTCGCACAACAATTTTTTTTTTTTTTTTGGAGTAAAAGAGCATTTTTCTCAGCTTTATGTTGCATTACGAGTGTATATCATAGTTAGCCCTGTTAGTTTTCTTTAATACAAGTCCCTAGTTGGCCAAGGGTAACACAAAAGAAACACCCATCCCCAGTAAAGTAATATACTCCGAGGTGGCGATCATATTATGCCACATATTATTCATTCTGGAGAATTTACCATATTTACTTGTTATTTATATTGTCTATTATGTCATATTAGATCAATTGTGATAGATATAAAAGCCGTAGTATTGATAATAGCGTTATATTGAAGCATATTCCCCAGCTATCCTGAGACAGGAGTTTTTGTTGACGCAATAAATGTTCCAGACGGTTCCTGATTGGCTCACAGACTATGTATAAGCTCCGCCCACTCTGTTATGATGTCAAATCGTCAATTATTATAAAAGTAAGAATAATACTACAAGAAATAAAGGAAAAATCTGGAAAAAAAATACGAAAATTGACATGTCAGCCGACCTGCTACAGGTGTTGGCGTCACCATGTGTGTTATAAATAACCATAATTCCTTGTAGGAATGTCGTAGAACATTGATTCTTGTACCATTGTGTTGCCAGAGAGTTACTCTATTTTTCTATATGGTTAACACAATTTTCAAACTTTTTCGCATTTTTACGATTTTTTTTTCGCTCGCCCTGATCCACCATGAGGCCTGATCACAGACCGGGCCGCGGGGGCGTTTACCACTGGAACTCTCTCCAGGTAAATGAAGAGGATGTGTGTGTGTGCTTGAATAGGTGGCTTTCATGTAGTTAGTTGATGGTTGGGAGTGTATACCTGGAGAGAGTTCCAGGAGTCAACGTCCCTGCTGCCCAGTCTGTGACCAGGCCTCATGTTAGATCAGAGCCTGATCAACCAGGCTGTTACTGCTGGCTGCACACAGTCCAACGTACGAACCACAGCCCGGCTGGTCAGGTACTGCCTATAGGTGCCTGTCCAGTGCCTGCTTGAAGACAGCCAGGGGTTTGTTGCTAATCCCAGCTTTATACATCGTTAATAAGGCCTCACCTAGATTACGCAGCTCAGTTCTGGTCTCCATATTACAGAATGGATATTAATTCGTTAGAAAACATTCAGCGTAGAATGACTAAATTAATACATAGCATTAGAAATCTTCGGTATGAAGAAAGATTGAAGACCCTAAGATTACATTCACATGTAAGACGAAGAATGAGGGGAGACATGATCGAGGTATACAAGTGGAAAATGGGTATTAACAAAGGGGATATTAATAAGGTCTTGAGGATATCTCACCAAGAGAGAACCCGCAATAATGGATTCAAATTAGATCAGTTTAGATTTAGAAAGGATATAGGAAAGTATTGGTTTGGAAATAGGGTAGTTGATGAGTGGAACAGTCTGCCTAGTAGGGTTATTGAAGCAAGGACCTTGGGTAGTTTCAAATTTAGGTTGGATAAATTCATGAGTGAGAGGGGTTGGATTTCAGTGGGACTTGCACATGAGTAGTAAATAGAATTATCATAACTTATTTCTTGGGTAGCATTGAAAATTGGGTTGAACAAATATTCTGTTAGTGGGTTGGAATGTGAAGGACCTGCCTAGCAACAGGAAACAAATTGTCAAAATCAACAAAACGGAATCAGAACCACTGCCGATAGCATGTGGAGTTTCCCAAGGTAGTATTCTGGGTCCCTTATTATTCCTGTGTTATGTAAATGATATGCCCATCAGTGTCAAGTGCAAACTCCTACTGTATGCGGATGACAGTGCTATGTTAGTGTCAGGTAAAGACCCACAAGATATAGCTAATGTATTAACACTGGAACTGGAGTCCTGCAGCAAATGGTTAGTAGACAACAAACTATCGTTACATCTAGGGAAAACAGAAGCCATACTCTTTAGCACGAAATATAAACTGAGAAGGGTAAATAATTTTAATGTCTGGTGTAATGGGGAATCCATCACTTCAGTTTCCTCAGTAAAATATCTGGGAATCCCCTTTGACCCATGCATGTCAGGAGAATTGATAGGGAACAGTGTAGTAAAGAAAGCGAATGCCAGACTGAAGTTCCTCTACAGACAAGCACAGTGTCTACCTACGTAGGATCGCAGGACCCTATGTCTAGCCCTTATACAATGTCATATGGACTACGCTTGCTATTCATGGTACTCTGCCTTGACAAAAAAAACTGAAAGATAAGCTGCAAATCACCCAGAACAAAATGGTAAGATTCATCCTGGACCTGGGTCCAAGAGCACATGTAGGCCAGGATGAATTACAACAATTGGATATGCTGAATATTGAAGACAGAATAAAACAACTTAAATTAAATCAAGTTTATAAAATTGCTCACAAACAGTGTCCAGAATATCTTTCTGCCAATTTTGTCAAGGCTGGGAACCAAAGCAGTCATAGTACTAGGGGGAGAGAGCTTTGTAGTACCCACAGTCAGTGGCCAGGCTTCAAACACCTTTGATTGTACAGTGATAAAGGATTGGAACAGACTGCCTGCACATGTCAAAGCCAGTCATAGCATGAGCCAGTTCAAGAAGAGAACCAAAAGGTACCTAATGAATGTAGCGACAGAAAGGGAGGAGAATGATTTTTTATTTTTTTAGCTAACACACATGTATATGTAAATAACTCCTTTTACCTTATTCCTAGTATACATATATCCTTTATAATATAATAACATATATATCCTACAATGTAAAATATTAAGGTATAAAAAGGACCCCAATGGAAATAAGTCACTCTGTCTGACTTTTTTGGGTTATCCTAGGGTCTCTACACATATGCTGCTATGTATGATAATGTATGTAAATGTATTTGTGTATACCTGAATAAACTTACTTACTTACTTATTCCTCCTTTCTTATGTTCTTATGACTCGATCCATGACAGCACTTTTCCCCCAATGCCATGAGCAGCCACTTTCTTTAACAGTCTCTGGTGTGGTACTCTATCAAAAGCCTTACTAAAATCTAAATAAACAATATCGAATTCTTTATCGTGACCAACAGCCTCAAAAGCTTTACTAAAGAAGTTTAATAAATTAGATAGGCAGGAACGGCCCCTCGTGAATCCATGCTGAGTATCATTAATCAAATTATGGTTATCTAGATGGCTTCTAATAATATCAGCTATAACTGACTCTAGTAATTTGCCTACAATTGAGGTCAGGCTTATTGGGCGGTAATTTGACGGTAGTGACTTGTCCCTGCTTTAAAAATAGAAATTACATTAGCCATCTTCCACATATCAGACACTATGCCTGTTTGAAGAGATAAATTAAAAATGTTAGATATTGGTTCACAGAGTTCCATTTTGCATTCCTTAAGAACCCTTGCAAAAAGCTCATCAGGATCCGGCGATTTATTTTGTTTCAGTCGGTCTACTTGTTTCATAACCATTTCACTAGTGATTGTGATATTACATTATTTATCTTCTTCAAGGAAACTATAAAAATTAATTACTGGGATATTATTAGTGTCTTCCTGTGTGAAAACCGAGAGAAAATAATTATTAAAAATAGAGCACATGTCATTCTCCTTGTCAGTAAGATGCCCAGAGTTATTTTTAAGGGGACCTATCTTATCCCTAACTTTTGTTCTATAAACTTGGAAAAAACTTTTTGGGTTAGTTTTTGAATCCCTAGCAACTTTAATTTCATAGTCCTGTTTAGCTTTTCTTTTACCCTTTTTAATGTCCCTCTTAATGTCAGTATACTGATTTATAAGATGACCCTCACCTCTATTTATGATCCTATTAATTTCTTTCTTCTGCCCTAAAAGATATTTGAGCCTATTATTCATCCATTTTGGGTCATTTCTACTTGATCTAATTTCTTTATATGGGATAAATGTTCTTTGGGCAGCCTGTATAGTGGTAAGAAAGCTGTCATATTGATAGCTCTCTTCGTTACCCCAGTCCACAGTTGATAAGTGTTCTCTAAGTCCATTATAATCTGCTAAGCGAAAGTCTGGGACTGTTACTGAATTATCCCTACTATCATACATCCATTCAATGCTAAAGGTAATTGACTTGTGGTCGCTTGTGCAGAGTTCCTCTGTAATTTCTAAATTATTAACAAGGGATTCCTTGTTTGCCAGAACCAAGTCAAGTAGGTTATTTCCCCTTGTAGGTTCTGTCACAAACTGCTTCAAAAAACAATCCTGAACTACTTCTAAAATGTCGTTAGATTCTAAATTCCCTGTCAAGAGATTCCAATCAATCTGACTAAAGTTAAAGTCCTCTAGAATTACTACGTTATCATGCCTTGAGGCCCTAACAATTTCCTCCCAGAGTAGTCTCCCTTTTTCCCTATCTAAGTTTGGAGGACGATATATCATGCCTAAAGTCAATTTTTCACACCCCTCTAAAAATTCTATCCAGACAGACTATGTATTATTTCAGACTTTATGCCCGTTTTTATGCAAAAATTTAAATGATCACGGACGTAGAGTGCCACCCCACCCCCCTTCCCGATACTTCTGTCTACTTGAAACAATTTAAAACCCTGTATGTGACATTCAGCAGGCATGTCCCGATTTTTCATATTAAAACACGTCTCAGTTATTGCAAAAACATCAATATTACCCGCACTAGCAAGTAATCTCAACTCGTCCATCTTATTCCTAGCACTATGACAATTGGTGTAATATACATTTAAAGACCCTCCTTTCTCTTTACCCTTCCTGCTCATTTCTGTTTTTCTACTATACCTATTACTGTCCTTGTCATCTAGTGCCACTGGCTTTCCAGTATCCACCTTATTCTGCTTATTACTAGTTCTCCTAGAACTTATAATATTACTACACTGGGACTTCACTGCTTTCCCCCCAAAACCCATACCACTAACTATTTCTAGTTTAAAGCCCTAACAGCTCCCTCCACTGCAGTTGCCAGTGCCCCCACCCGAGACCTGAATAAGTGAACCCCATCCCTGGCATACATGTCATTTCTGCCATAGAAGTGGTCCCAGTTGTCAATGAATGTACCTGCATTTTCCTTACAGTATTTGTCCAGCCAGCAATTGACACCAATTGCCCTGGACAGTCATTCATTTCCAACTCCTCTCCTTGGCAAAATACCACCACATATGACAGGGTTCCCACCCTTCTTCCTAATTATGTCTATTGCTGACCTAATCCTGCTAGTCAGGTCCTCACTCCTACGTCTGCCAACATCGTTGCCTCCAGCACTGAGACAGATAATAGGATTGCTCCCATTACCTCTCATGATGTCGTCCAGACGGCTAACAATATCCTCCATCTGAGCCCCAGGAAAGCAAACCCTCTGTCTCCTACTCCTATCCTTCAAACAGAAGGTCCTATCCATGTACCTAACCTGGCTGTCCCCAACAACAACAATGTTTTTACCTTCCTTGGTGTCGTTCGTCGTGACGCTCCCAGAAGTCGACTCACATTCATCGGGTAGCACGGAGAATCGGTTCGATGTTTCCACAACAGTTTCCTGGATTTTCGTTAATTCAACCTCTCCATCCGTCCTCTTGATCCTTAACTTTGTCCAATGCATTCCAGCCACTGTCCATTTTCCTTTCTTGACTTGAGGATTCTCAACAGAAGGATTACTACGAATCCTCTTGTTTTCCTCAGTCAGTCGCTGTATCTCAAGCTTAGCTACCCTCAGTTCTTCCCTTAGCTGCTGGTAGAGTAGCTCAAGAGAGGACATCTTGTTCAGATTCACAGAGAGCACACAAAACACGTCTTCTAGTTCTTTGCTATTGCTTTACTGCCGCCTTTGTGGAGTGGGGCTATGTCTGTTGTTTTTAGTAACTGCAGGACGACCCCAGTGTCCATGCTCCTCTCCATAGGATGCTAAAAGCACGTGATAGGGACTTCTTGCAGTTCTTGATGAACACAGAGTTCCATGAGTCTGGGGCTGGAGCGGAGTGCATGGGCATGTCATTTATTGCCTTTTCGAAGTCATTTGGCGTCAGGGTAATGTCAGATAGGTATGCATCTGCCAAGTTCTGTGGCACTCTCATAAAAATTCATTTAGGTCTTCGACTTTCAGTCTGGTTAGCGGCTCGCTAAAAACTGAGTCATACTGGAACTTTAGTAACTCACTCATTTCCTTGCTGTCATCTGTGTAGGACCCATCCCGTTTAAGTAGGGGCCCAATACTGGATGTTGTTCTCGACTTTGATTTGGCATAAGAAAATAAATACTTTGGGTTTCTTTCAATTTAATTTATGGTTTTTAGTTCTTCCCGCGTTTCTTGATTCCTGTAAGATTCCTGTAAGATTTTTTTGACTGTAGTTTTGAAAATTGTGGCTGAGTCTGCAGTTCTAGAGTTTTCTGGTAGGAAGTTCCAGATTTTAGGACAGCAAGGAGTCTTGAAGACAGCCAAGGGTATGGAAGACAGACAGGGTCTTGAAGACAGCCAGGGTCTTGAAGACAGCCACGGATCTTGAATACAGCTAGGGGTCTTGAAGACAGCCAGGGGTCTTGAAGACAACCAGGTGTCTTGAAGACAGGCAGGGGTCTTGAAGACTGGCCAGGGTCTTGAAGACAGGCAGGGGTCTTGAAGACAACCAGGGGTCTTGAAGACAGGCAGGAGTCTTGAACACAGCCAGGGGTCTTGAACACAGCCAGGGGTCTTGAAGACAACCAGGGGTCTTGAAGACAGGCAGGGGTCTTGAAGACAGGCAAGGGTCTTGAAGACAGGCAGGTGTCTTGAAGACAACAGGGGTCATGAAGACAGGCAGGGGTCTTGAAGACAACTAGGGGTCTTGAAGACAACCATGGGTCTTGGAGACAGGCAGGAGTCTTTTGGCAATTCCCTTACCACCACCAGACACAGGTACAAACAGGATCCGAGTTCTCCGAGAAATGGCGTCATTGAGACTCAACACCACTGCTTCCCACTCTGTTTCTCAGTCACATGCTCAGCCTTACCAGAATGTTCTGCTGTTGTTCAGCTCAGTACGGCTATTTCAGCGAGTCAGAGGTGAGTTTGTGGTGATTTCAACGTCCATTGTGAGCGTGTTGTGGGGTGAGGAGGTAGGCGCACAGTCCTGTCTCTCCATACACGCTCGCTGTAGTGTATGCCACCACTCACCGTCTCACCCTCTCTGCCGTGTTTTTTGTGAATTTCCTTGTGAATTATTGCCAGAACTATAGATCCGGGTGTGATCAAGCCATGTGGATCAGCAAGCCACGTGGGGTGATCACAAGCCATGTGGATTATCAAGCCAGATGTCCCAAGCCACATGCCGTGTTCTGCCGCCTGCATTTACCCATGTCACCACGATGCAGCCTGACTCTACTGACGTCATTCACGATGCTGCCTGACTCCACTGACGTCACCTTGGACTTCTGCCTGACGTCACTCGTGATGTAACCCCATGACATCCTTCATGAAAATAGAGAAATTAAAACCAAACAAATCCCCAGGCCTGATTAAATGTTTGCAAGAGTTTTAAAAGAATGTAAAGGGGAACTTAGCAAACCTTTGGCAAATCTTTTCAATATGTGGAAACTTTTTTGAGTCGCTCAAGTTCCACAGGGTAAGTGACCACAGATCGGTCCTCTGAGTTCATGAACCCACACACCCAACCAAACAAACACAGTTGGCGGAGGTAGATTACACATGCTAATTGATAGATTTATTCTCCTAGGAAGGCCTAGGTAAGTTTGTACAGTTAGTAACTAATATTAGGAATATTGAGGCAACTTTAGATATTAATAATGTAGCTCTAGCACCCTAACATAGGTAGTTTTAAGGCCTGAATAGGCGAACATTAGACTATGTCAGCTAACGAGAACTGGCAGTGAACAAGTGCTGTAGACCAGGGCAGCATTCCCCACGTGACTCCCAACATCTGTCCTGGGGACTATGAGGAGACATCCCGAAGTACTGTGGATATCTTCCTCCATCCAGACCCATTACAGTAAGACTAGACTTCCTTTCTCTCAGTATCTGGCCAGTTTTCTGGGGGAAACGTTAGTGAGTTTATCTGTGGGTCTCAAGCAGACGGACGCTAATATATTGGTATGTACCAGCGTCATCTCTTAAGTTTAAGTCTGGAAGCTAGGGTCCCATACTGCTTAGATATTGCTTAGAGGATAACCCCCTTTGAGTTTGGGATTTCTGAGTTTAGGGCAAGACACTAACACCACTTGAATTCTTGCAGATTAAGGGTCCTTCCCTGCACTTGGAGTTTGGAGGGGGTTATTGCTTAGGGAGATTGGAGGACTACCTGGAGTTTACCTGGAGAGAATTCCAGGGGTAAATGTCCCTGCGGCCGGTCTGTGACCAGGCCTCATGTTGGAGCAGAACCTGATCAACCAGGCTGTTACTGCTGGCCGCACGCAGTCCAACGTAAGAACCACAGCCTGGCTGGTCAGGTACTGACTTTAGGTGCCTGTCCAGTGCCTCCTTGAAGACTATTTTTAGGAGACATATTCTACACCATCAAGTAAGTTAAACCTTTTTCCAGTAGTGCATGTAGGTGGGGAATTCTTTCGACTGGGACATGCAATTATGATCACTGGGACATGCAATTATGATCACCCCAGAAAATGCAATCATTTCTGCAGTGGAATCAAAGGCAGTGGCCTCCACTCCATTACAACAGATATTACAGCCAGGAAAAAAGACCCTCTCCCCCCATACCACCAATACCACCAATCCAACTACATTCATCTTTGTTAATATACAGGGTCTAAAGCCAGCAACAAACAACAAAATACCTTACATTCGTTGACTGCTTACAGAGTCAAATGCTATGTTTGCGACTTTCACAGAGACCCACATAAGAGATCACTTGGACAATGAAATATGGATCCCGGGCTACAACCTATACAGGTGTGACAGAGTGAACAGGCAAAAGGGGTTGGCCTGTATATCACAGAGTCACTTATATGTTCAGAACTACTAAATGCCTCAAATGATGTAGTTGAAGTATTAGCAATAAAGGTCGAGAATCAAAACCTGGTCATCGAGGTTGTCTACAAGCCCCGGATGCAACGTCCCAACAATTCCAGGAACAGCTTCTGAAAATTGACCACTGTCTGAAAATCTTCCAGCTCCTGCCCCCAACATCTTGCTACTGGGGGATTTCAACCTCAGGCACCTAAAGGGAGGAACATTGCAAACAATGTGGTAGCAGAGATAACACCAGGAGGCAGCTCAGATGAAAATTCACATGCATGAACTTTTAAATCTCTGCACCAAGTTCACCTTAAACCAGCAAATAGTAGAGCCCACAAGATTAGAGAATACGCTGGACCTCATCTTTACCAACAATGATGATCTGATACGAAATGTCATCATATCAAAAACAATATACTCAGATCACAACATAATAGAGGTCCAGACATGCATGCGGGGAGCCCCAGATCAACAAAATGTCCATCAGCCGTGAGGGAGCTTTCTCCAAATTCAACTTCAATAACAAAAACATAAGGTGGGACCAAGTAAACCAAGTCCTAAATGATATAAACTGGGAAGATTGGGTAAGCATCACGGATCCCAACCTATGTCTAGAACAAATTAACTCTGTGGTACTTGAGGTTTGCTCAAGGCAAATTCACTTAAGGAAAAGGAGGAGAAGATGCAAACTAGAAAGAGAGAGGTGCTCCCTATACAGGCGAAGGCAAAGAATAACGGAGCGGCTACAGGAGGCCAATATCTCTGAAATACGTAGGGAGACACTAGTCAGAGAAATAGCAAACATCGAATTAAAACTAAAGGAATCTTACAGGAATCAAGAGACACGGGAAGAACTAAAAGCCATAAATGAAATTGAAAGAAACCCTAAGTATTTCTTTTCCTATGCAAAATCAAAGTCGAGAACAACAACCAGTATTTGGCCCCTACTTAAACGGGATGGGCCCTACACAGATGACCGCAAGGAAATGAGTGAGTTACTTAAATCCCAGTATGACTCAGTCTTTAGCGAGTCACTAACCAGACTGAAAATCGAAAACCTAAATGATTTTTTTATGAGAGTGCCAAAGAACTTGACAGACACATGCCTTTCTGACATCACCACGACGCCAAATGACTTCGAAAAGGCAATAAATGACATACCCATGCACTCCGCTCCAGGCCCAGACTCATGGAACTCCGTGTTCATCAAGAACTGCAAGAAGCCCCTATCACATGCTTTTAACATCCTATGGAGAGGGAGCATGGACACTGGGATCGTCCCGCAGCTACTAAAAACAACAGACATAGCCCCGCTCCACAAAGGGGGCAGTAAAGCAATAGCAAAGAACTACAGACCAATTGCGCTAACGTCCCATATCATAAAAATCTTTGAAAGGGTTCTAAGAAGCAAGATCGCCACCCATCTTGATACCCATCAATTGCACAACCCAGGACAGCATGGGTTTAGAGCAGGCCGCTCCTGTCTGTCCCAACTACTGGACCACTACGACAAGGTCCTGGATGCTCTAGAAGATAAACAGAATGCAGATGTTATATACACAGATTTTGCAAAAGCCTTTCACAAGTGTGACCATGGTGTAATAGCACACAAAATGCGTGATAAAGGAATAACAGGAAAAGTTGGTAGATGGATCTATAATTTCCTAACATGTAGAACACAAAGAGTAGTAGTCAACAGAGTAAAGTCTGAGGCAGCTACTGTGAAAGCTCTGTTCCACAAGGCACAGTACTTGCTCCCATCCTATTCCTCATCCTCATATCAGAGATTGACAAGGATATAAGCCACAGTGCTGTGACTTCCTTTGCAGATGACACCCGAATCTGTATGACAGTGTCCACCGTTGAAGACACTGCAAGACTCCAAGCAGACATGAACCAAATCTTTAAATGGGCTGCAGAAAACAATATGAAGTTTAATGATGAGAAATTTCAATTACTCAGATATGGAAAACGTGAAGAAATTTAAATCTCATCGGAGTACAAAACTAATTCCAACCACACAATAGAGCGAAAAACTTATGTCAAAGACCTGGGAGTGATCATGTCAGAGGATCTCACCTTCAAGGACCATAACAATGTAGCAATTGCATCTGCTCGAAAAATGACAGGATAGATAATGAGAACCTTCAAAACCAGGGATGCCAAGCCCATGTTGACACTTTACAGATCGCTTGTTCTATCTAGGCTGAAATATTGATGCACACTAACTGAACCTTTCAAGGCGGGTGAAATTGCTGACCTTGAAAATGTGCAGAGAACCTTCACCGCACGCATAAGTGCGATAAACCACCTCAACTACTGGGAACGCTTGAAGTTCCTAAACCTGTACTCTCTAGAACGCAGGCGGGAGAGATACATTATTATATACACATGGAAAATTTTCGAGGGCTTAGTACCAAACTTGCACACAAAAATCACTCCCTACGAAAGCAAAAGACTCGGCAGGCGATGTAACATCCCCCCAATGAAGAGCAGGGGTGCCACTAGCACGTTGAGGGATAACACAATAAGTGTCAGGGGCCCAAGATTGTTCAACTGCCTCCCAGCATACATCAGGGGGATTACCAACAAGCCCCTGGCTGTCTTCAAGCAGGCACTGGACAGGCACCTCAAGTCGGTACCTGATCAGCCGGGCTGTGGTTCGTACGTTGGACTGCGTGCGGCCAGCAGTAATAGCCTGGTTGATCAGGCTCTGGTCCAACAGGAGGCCTGGTCACAGACTTGTCCGTGGGGGCGTTGACCCCTGGAATTCTCTCCAGGTAGACTCCAGGTAGATAAGCCACTTATTAGTCTGAGAGAAGCTTCTCAGTGTGTTGGTGTCAACAGTGCTTGCCAGAGGGCAGCTTTCAAGGAGGCAGTCCAAGATAAAAAAATTATATGGTCCAGTTAATGTACCAGTCATTATCAAGCTAGGTTAGTTATCACACCTAGGCCCAAAGACACACAGGCTAGGTTAAGCTAACTACTCAGAAGTTTATTATTTACAATAATCTAAAGGCAGGCCAAGTAGGCTAGTTAAGCTTATGAATTTAATTTATTTACATTGATTACAAGTAAGCCAGGGTAGGTTAGGCCTCTGCAATATTTATAACAGTTATAACAGCTAGGTCAGATTTAACCTAGTTATCATTTACCTTGAATTGCAAATTAGATTTAGGCTACTTGCACACTAATTTCAACAGTTATATAAAGTTATGCTAGGATTTACCTTCTCCAACTAACTACACAATTAAACAAGCTGAACACAACATTATTTATTTACTGTTTTATAAGTGAATTACTGAATTTATTTTGTGTTAACCAAGTGAATTTAATTTGCAAAGACTACATATTTTTACTGAGTGCATTTTATTGTATTTGACTCATTTTATTTTGTGATTTACACCAGAGTCTAGTTTGTCCTGTAACTATTTACTGAGGTGTACAGGGAGTTGCTAGGTTAAGCTTTCATAACAACAATATACATTTTAGTTGGGTTTGAGGGCTAACAGTGTACATTCTTTCTGAGTCAAGTCAATATAAGTAAAGAAAGTCATCAAGCTTGTTGAGGAGCTTTGGGAATCACTTATTCTCACCTAATACTGTATTGTGCTGTGGGGTGGGCTAATTAAAGTACAAATTAGTGACACACTCTTAACTAAACCACAACAATGACGGATGAGACTCAGAAAGAAGCTTCACAAGCTCTAATTCAGATAAAGCGGTCTATGGGAGCCCACAAGGGACGCTTAAACAAGGCTTTTAGGGAGTGCCGAGCTGTCAGGGAAAACCCAGATGTAGATTGCGAGGATCTAGGAAGGTGCTTAGAGCTTTTAGAGGAAAGGCTAAAGGCCTTGGAGACTGCCTATCTTCATTATGAGACAGAAGCCTTTGAGACAGGTGAGCCTGAGGATGTTGTCGAGGCAGCTCGGGAGGAATGTGAAGATCAGAGGGCCGAATGTCTAACAGAGAGGGGACTCTGCAAAAAGTTAATGAAAACATTGAAGGTTAATATAGCAGAGGCAACACATAATAGTATAGGGCGCACAGGCCGCCACAGTCCTTCTAGAGTATAACCCAGATTGCCTACATTGAATTTACCAATGTTTGACGGAACCTTGACAGAATACATTGCTTTCTGGGATCAGTTTAAATCCCAGATAGATGACAGGGATGATTTGTCGGATGCCACCAAACTACAGTATTTACGTTCACAGCTCAAGGGTAAAGCCCTGGACTTTGTCCGGCTTTACCAAACCACTGATATTAATTATCAACATGCCAAGGATCAGCTAAAGGAGGCGTTTGGCAACACAGAGGAGATAATGGTGGCCATATTTTATCGATTGGCAGATCTTGAGGTTTGCTGTCATGACCGTCAGAGCTTAGAGAAGTTCCGAATCGAAGTTATGAGCTTGACAAATAGTCTCAAAGATTTACATGATTGGGGTAGATCAGAATGGATGGTCAGTCAGACAATTCAGAGGACACTAGCTAGCACTACAGTACATGAGTTACATTTGATGTATAGGACTAACCAGTTTACAATACAGCAAATTATTGAGGGGTTGGGAGATCTCGTTTCTCATTTGAGCATAGGTGACAGAGAAGAGTCACCACCATCATCACATAAACAAACAGTTACTCAGAAAACTCGGGAGATCAATTTAAAGCTCATAAAACTAACGTTGGGGTGTACTATGGCAAAGAAGTGTCTAAGACAAGGATCTCTAAGCAGACCCTCAGAGGCACTCGTACCAGAATATGCGTGTTCTGCGAAAGTGAACACACTAGCACGAGTTGCTCTCGGTATGCAACACTGAGCAGTAGGCGGCAGAGACTAAAGGAGTTGCAGCTATGCTCAAGGTGTTGTGGGGGACATAAGGCAGAAGATTGCCAGTCACATCTTTCAGAGTGCTATAATTGCCGGAAAGGTAAGCACCATACTGCACTATGTCCCAATAATTTAAGGGAACCCCAGGCTAGTAGGGATGTTTCTCCAGTAGAGATAGAAAGAGAGTCAGAGTCTGAAGTGGTAGCCAGCGTGATTAGTGTGGGCAAAGTCTCTAATCTGAGCAAGAAGCACAGAGTTGCTGCTCTACCTACACTCATGGCAGGGGTTGTGAACGGGAACAGATCCGAAACAACCCGATTATTCTTTGACTCGGGAGCACAAGTGTCCATGATAACAGAGAAGTTGGTGGCTAAGTTAAAGTTGAAGGCCACCAACAAACTTAGTGCGACATTGGGAGGTGCTATAAGTCAGGGCCCGCCCAAGTCTTACGATGTTGTGGATGTCACTGTTAAATTGGGTGGACATCGCAGAAATATTACAGCTTTGGTAGTAAAGACGTTACCTGCGGCAATTATGACCAGAGGTCTTGCTGCAGCAACCAAGCTAGCAGACCAGGACATTACCACTGACACAGTCAGAAATGTAGGTATCCTGGTGGGAGCCAACTATCTAGATGACTTTCTGTCTACACGACCGACTGTTAAGGAAGGAATTGGTTTATACAGATCCCCAGCAGGATATATCATTGGTGGCCGAATTCCAGATGAATTCCCTGCAACACCAGAGAGGGGAAGAGCTGACACCATGATAGCTGGGGGAGTAGTGATAATGAATGTTAGTGTACACGATGAACCGCCAGGTAAGCGAAACCAAGTAGGGATTGACGGACACTCGGCCACCTTGGGGAGACGCTTTTATGGGGTGCCTAAAGAGGGAGATAGATTGTCATTAAACCCAGGGAACCTCGTATCAGTGGGAAGAAGGGCTACCAGGGCATATGGGCCACTGGGTGGGAAAGTATGAAGCTGCTCAGACAAGGCTAGACATGTGAAAGATATTAAAGTTAAAAGGAAGGGTGTTAAGACCACCGGAACCAACAAGTTTGCACCCCCGGAGGTCCACACGGTGGAAACTGGACAGTCGGAGTTAGACCAGAGTCTGCTCGATGAGAGTGACCGGATGGCACTCGTTTCCAGGGCCCGCTGTAAGGGTTTGCGGAAGGTGAACTTGATGTAGACTTATCATCTACCTTCGCCGGCGGGAGGATGTGGAAACTTTTTTTTTGAGTCGCTCAAGTTCCACATGGTAAGTGAGCCGTATGGAGCCTTAATCGAACCATAGATCGGTCCTCTGAGTTCATGAACCCACACACCCAACCAAACAAACACAGTTGGCGGAGGTAGATAGATTACACATGTTAATTGATAGATTTATTCTCCTAGGAATGCCTAGGTAAGTTTGTACAGTTAGTAACTAATATTAGGAATATTGAGGCAACTTTAGATATTAATAATGTAGTTCTAGCACCCTAACATAGGTAGTTTTAAGGCCTGAATAGGTGAACATTAGATTATGTCAGCTAACGAGAACTGGCAGCCCCACACTTGACCTAGGCGGACGAGATGCTAGGTCATTTCTTCTCAGACCAGACTTCAACCAGTGAACAAGTGCTGTGACCAGGGCAGCATTCCCCACGTGACTCCCAACATTTGTCCTGGGGACTAGGAGGAGACATCCCGAAGTACTGTGGATATCTTTCTCCATCCAGACCCATTACAGTAAGACTAGACTTCCTTTCTCTCAGTATCTGTCCAGTTTTCTGGGGGAAACGTTAGTGAGTTTATCTGTGGGTCTAAAGCAGACGGACGCTAATATATTAGTATGTACCAGCGTCATCTCTTAAGTTTAAGTCTGGAAGCTAGGGTCCCATACTGCTTAAAGGATAACCCCCTTTGAGTTTGGGATTTCTGAGTTTAGGGCAAGACACTAATACCACTTGAATTCTTGCAGATTAAGAGTCCTTCCCTTCACTTGGATTTTGGAGGGGGTTATAGATTAGGGAGATTGGGGGACTAGGAGACATATTCTACACCATCAAGTAAGTTAAACCTTTTTCCAGTAGTGCATGTAGGTGGGGAATTCTTTCGACTGCAGTCAGCTAGAAATTCTGGCCATAAGCCACTTGTAAGTCTGAGAGAAGCTTCTCAGAGTGTCGGTGTCAACAGTGCTTGCCAGAGAGCAGCTTTCAAGGAGGCAGTCCAAGACTACAAACTGGCATAGTGCCATACAAGTGGAAATGGGCAAATGTAATACCTATTTGCAAGGCAGGTGACAGGTACTTAGCTTCGAACTATAGACCAATAAGCCTTTACTCCATAGTTGGTAAATTTATGGAATCAATAATTGCCGAGGCAATTCATAGCCATCTTGAAAGGCATAAATTGATTAATGAATCTCAACACGGTTTTACTAAGGGGCGTTCCTGTCTTACGAATTTACTAACTTTTTTTCACTAAGGTGTTTGAGGAGGTAGATCATGGTAATGAATATGATACTGTGTATATGGACTTCAGTAAGGCTTTCGATAGAGTTCCACATCAGAGGCTATTGAGGAAACTTAAGGCACACGGAATAGGAGAAATTTTTTCCTGGATAGAGGCATGGTTGACAAATAGGCGGCAGAGAATTTGCATAAATGGGCAGAAATCAGAATGGGGGCACGTTTCAAGCGGTGTCCCACAGGGGTCAGTTTTGGCCCCCCTGTTGTTTACAATTTACATAAATGACATAGACGAGGGAATAAATAGCAACATAAGCAAATTTGCTGATGACGCCAAAATAGGCCGTCCAATCCATTGGAGCACTCCAGGATGATTTGAATAGACTGATGCAGTGGTCGGAGAAGTGGCAGATGCAGTTTATTGTAGACAAATGCAAAGGATTTAGGAGTTCTGGTTAGCAGTAATCTGAAACCAAGACAACAGTGCATAAGTGTTCACAATAAAGCTAACAGAATCCTTGGCTTCATGTCAAGAAGTAATAGAAGTCCTCAGGTTGTTCTTCAACTTTATATATCTTTGGTTAGGCCTTATTTAGATTATGCTGCACAGTTCTGGTCACCGTATTACAGAATGGATATAAATGCACTGGAAAACGTACAGAGGAGGATGACAAAGTTGATCCCATGTACCAGAAATCTTCCCTATGAAGATAGACTGAGGGCCCTGAATCTGCACTCTCTAGAAAGGCGTAGAATTAGGGGAGATATGATTGAGGTGTATAAATGGAAAACAGTAATAAATGAAGGGAATGTAAATAGCATGCTGAAAATATCCAGCCAAGACAGGACTCGCAGCAATGGTTTCAAGTTGGAAAAGTTCAGATTCAGGAAGGATATAGGAAAGCACTGGTTTGGTAATAGAGTTGTGGATGAGTGGAACAAACTCCCGAGTACCGTCATAAAAGCTAAGACGATGTGTAGTTTTAAAAATAGGTTAGATAAATACATGAGTGGGTGTGGGTGGGAGTGAATTGGACCTGACTAGCTTGTGCTACTAGGTCAGATGCTGTACTAATTCCTTAAGTGGAAGTTACCTGACTACCTGGAGGAGTTTACCTGGAAAGGATTAACTCCAGGTGCTTATTGCTTGGGTAGCATTGTAAATTGGGTTGGGCAAATATCCTGTTAGTGGGATGGATTGTGAAGGACTTGCCTAGTATGGGCCAACAGGCCTGCTGCAGTGTTCCTCCTTTCTTATGTTCTTACGATGTCACTCCACGATGTCACCCTGGACGTCTATCTGACATCACTCGCGATGTCAGTCCATGACATCCATCACGACGTCACTCCAGGACGTCCCACGATGTTGCCTGACGTCACTCACGATGTCACCCCATGACATCCATCACAACGTCACCTCGCGACGACTGCTGAAGTCACCTCGTGAAGTCTGCATGACATCACCTCACGATGTCATGCTTGACATCACCACATGATGTCACGTTCTAGTGAAGTGCTTTTTGTTTTCAGAATTGTCGAGAAGTTTGAGAGAAGATATGTGTTAATTAATTCCTCTCAGTGTTCTCACATGTTCATGTATTGCTTAGTGTTGATTTTGCCCAGAAAAGCATCATTTGCTAGTAAGCCATGTTGTACCGCATGTGCAGTATGTGTGTGCAGCTTTCTCGTGTGTCCTATGTAGCACCTGTGTGTTACTTTGTTACCCGGTGTGACCCCGCACCCCGCGTGCTTGACAGCTGACATTAGTCAGTTCTGGCATCAGTTACAAGAATCTGAGCCCCTTGTACAGAAAGCTCTTATTGTTCGCCGCTCGTAGATGCCTAGCTGAATCGTACCTGCAACGATTCTCTTATCTAGACCCATTCCACTTCACCTTCTGATCGTCAGAGTCCAGTTATATGTAGAGACCAGTCTGGGGATGCTTAGACCATTCTCAGCTGTAACTTCAACTGTTGAGAGATGACACTCGTCAAGCCGCAGTTAAGCCTGTCTGCAGGCGAATGTCAGTCTCGTGTCACAGCTTCAGTGAGCAGCCTACACAACGATGATGTCACTTTGATTGCAAGCCCACTCACTGCAGTATGGTGTATGCTGTTACGACCTCCAGATGTTTCGCAAGTCGTCTCTGCCACGACTCACTCGACACTCGCCTGCAACGACAGCCCCAGTGACAGTACCAGCCGAGAAATGTCCTGAGTCGCTTGCCTGAGGAAGTCCTGCCCTGTTGTGACTACTGACGACGCCTCACTCGAGGGCACCAGCAGGTTGTGCCCCAGGTTGAGTGAACCCTGGAGTAACAGTCTAGCCAGTTACTCCAGGCTAGACTGAGTTACTCCAGAATAGACTGTTACTCCAGGATAGACTGAGTTACTCCAAAAAATACTGAGTTACTCCAGGCTAGACTGAGTTACTCCAGGATAGACTGAGTTACTCCAGGATAGACTGAGTTACTCCAGGCTAGACTAAGTTACTTCAGGCTAGACTGAGTTACTCCAGGATAGACTAAGTTACTCCAGGCTAGACTGAGTTACTCCAGGCTAGAATGAGTTACTCCAGGCTAGACTGAGTTACTCCAGGCTAGAATGAGTTACTCCAGGATAGACTGAGTTACTCCAGGCCAGACTCAGTTACTCGAGGCTAGACTGAGTTACTCCAGGAAGTGTCAGTGAAGATGAATTTCATGGTTTTGAGGAGTTTGTGACTGAAAGCAATGCCCAGGATACAAGAAGGAAGGAAGGAAAGGAGGGAAGGTAGGTAGGAAGGAGGGAAAGAAGGTAAGAAGGAAGGAAGAAGTAAGGAAGGAGGGAACATAGGTAGGAAAGAGGGAAGGTAGGTAGGAAGGAAGAAGGAAGGTAGGAAGGAAGGACGACCCACAACCTAGGATAACACAAAAAAGTCATACAGTGACTTATTTCCATGTGGGTAGTGGGGTGGGGAAGGCATGTGTGTTGTGGAAGGCAGTGAGGGGTAGTGAGTGATGGTGTAATGTGTCACTGACACTAGCCACACCAGTGACTCAGCATATTTACAAGTCCACCCACACACAACAAGCTTACAGAAGCTGTAACTGTTCTAGGAACGTGTCCAGTGACTGTATACGTGTACAGTGGTCCCTCGACTTTCTGTCTTAATCCGTTCCAGGAGCTAGACCTTAACACGAAAAATTCGAAATTTGAAACCTCATTTCCCATAAGAAATAATGTAAATACAGTGGACCCCCAGATTACGTCATTTTTTCGTTCAAGAATGCTGTTCAAGTGCCATTACCGAACAAATTTATTCCCATAAGGAATAATGTAAATTAGATTAGTCCTTTTAGACCCCCAAAAATACACTTACAAAAGCACTTAAAAATATAAACTTACATAAAAGGGCGAGTTTGGAGACTATCGTAAACCGGGGGTCCACTGTACAATTAATCCGTTCCAGACATCCAAAAATATTCACAAAAAAATTATTTTGTAAAGATTAACTATATTTTTACATTCACAAAACAATTATAAATATATATAAAGTATAATAAATTTATAATTAAACATTTAAAATAGGTAGTAGGTTGGTAGACAGCAACCACCCAGGGAGGTACTACCGTCCTGCTAGGTGACTGTGAAACAGAAACCTGAAACTGTTTTACATGATGGTAGGATTGCTGGTGTCTTTTCTGTCTCATAAACACGCTGGATAACAGGTATATCTAGCTACTTCTACTTACATGTAGGTTACACTACACAGGCATGCACATGCATATATGTACATACACACATCTATGTTTTTCTTCTTTTTCTTAATAGCTCTTGTTCTTCTTTATTTCCCCTATTGTCCATGGGGAAGTGGAAAAGAATTCTTCCTCCGTAAGCCATGCGTGTCGTATAAGGATACTAAAATGTCGGGAGCAATGGGCTGGTAACCCCTTCTCCTGTACACATTTACTAAAAAAACGAATAAGAAAAGCTTTATAAAACTGGGATGTTTGAATGTGCGTGGATGTAGTGCGGATGATAAGAAAGAGATGATTGCTGATGTTATGAATGAAAAGAAGTTGGATGTCCTGGCCCTAAGCGAAACAAAGCTGAATGGGGTAGGCGAGTTTCAGTGGGGAGAAATAAATGGGATTAAGTCAGGAGTATCTGAGAGAGTTAGAGCTAAGGAAGGGGTAGCAATAATGTTGAAGGACCAGTTATGGAAGGAGAAGAGGGAATATAAATGTGTAAATTCAAGGATTATGTGGATTAAAATAAGGGTCGGATGCGAAACGTGGGTTATAATAAGCGTGTATGCACCTGGAGAAGAGAGGAGTGTAGTGGAGAGAGAGAGATTTTGGGAGATGTTAAGCGAATGTATAGGAACCTTTGAACCACGTGAGAGAGTAATTGTAGTAGGGGACCTAAATGCTAAAGTAGGAGAAACATGTAGAGAGGGTGTGGTAGGTAAGTTTGGGGTGCCAGGTGTAAATGAAAATGGGAGCCCTTTGATTGAACTTTGTATAGAAAGGGGTTTAGTTATAGGTAATACATATTTTAAGAAAAAGAGGATAAATAAGTATACAAGATATGATGTAGGGCGTAATGACAGTAGTTTGTTGGACTATGTATTGGTAGATAAAAGACTGTTGAGTAGACTTCAGGATGTACATGTTTATAGAGGGGCCACAGATATATCAGATCACTTTTAAGTTGTAGCTAAAGTGGGAGTAAAAGGTAGATGGGATACAAGGAAAATAGAAGCAGTATGTAAGAGAGAGGTGAAGGTTTATATACTAAAAGAGGAGGCAGTTAGGGTAAGATATAAACAACTATTGGAAGATAGATGGGCTAGTGAGAGTGTAGGCAATGGGGTCGAAGATGTATGGAGTAGGTTAAAGAATGTAGTGTTAGAGTGTTCGGCAGAAGTTTGTGGTTACAGGAAAGTGGGTGCAGGAGGGAAGAAGAGCGATTGGTGGAATGATGTAAAGAGAGTAGTAAGGGAGAAAAAGTTAGCATATGAGAGGTTTTTACAAAGTAGAAGTGATGCAAGGAGGGAAGAGTATATGAAGAAAAAAAGAGAGGTTAAGAGAGTGGTCAAGCAATGTAAAAAGAGAGCAAATGAGAGAATGGGTGAGATGTTATCAACACTTTTGACTACCGCCCACAGGATGGGTATGGGGTGCATAATAAAGATATCAAACTAAACTGTTATCAACAAATTTTGTTGAAAATAAGAAAAAGTTTTGGAGTGAGATTAATAAGTTGAGGAAGCCTAGGGAACAAATGGATTTGACAGTTAAAAATAGGAGAGGAGAGTTATTAAATGGAGAGTTAGAGGTATCGGGAAGATGGAGGGAATATTTTGAGGAGTTGTTAAATGTTGATAAAGACAGGGAAGCTGTGATTTCGTGTATAGGGCAAGGAGGAATAACATCTTGTAGGAGTGCGGAAGAGCCAGTTGTGAGTGTGGGGGAAGTTCGTAAGGCAGTGGGTAGAATGAAAGGGGGTAAGGCAGCTGGGATTGATGGGATAAAGGTAGAAATGTTAAAAGCAGGCGGAGATATAGTTTTGAAGTGGTTGGTGCTATTATTTAATACATGTATGGAAGAGGGTAAGGTACCTAGGGACTGGCAGAGAGCGTGTATTGTTCCTTTGTATAAAGGCAAAGGGGACAAAAGAGAGTGCAAAAATTATAGGGGAATAAGTCTGTTGAGTATACCAGGTAAAGTGTATGGTAGATTTATTATTGAAAGAATTAAGTGTAAGACAGAAAGCAGGATAGCAGATGAACAAGGTGGCTTTAGGAAAGGTAGGGGGTGTGTAGACCAAGTGTTTGCAGTAAAACATATAGGTGAACAGTATTTGGATAAGGGTAAAGAGGTTTTTGTGGCATTTATGGATTTGGAAAAGGCGTATGATAGGGTGGATAGGGGGCAATGTGGCAGATGTTGCAGGTGTATGGAATAGGAGGTAGGTTACTGAAAGCAGTGAAGAGCTTTTATGAAGATAGTGAGGCTCAGGTTAGAGTGTGTAGGAGAGAGGGAGATTATTTCCCGGTAAAAATAGGCCTTAGACAGGGATGGGTGATGTCACCGTGGTTGTTCAATATATTTATAGATGGGGTTGTAAGAGAAGTGAATGCGAGGGTCTTGGCAAGAGGTGTGGGGTTAAAAGACAAAGAATCAAATACAAAGTGGGAGTTGTCACAGTTGCTTTTTGCTGATGACACTGTGCTTTTGGGAGATTCTGAAGAGAAGTTGCAGAGGTTGGTGGATGAATTTGGTAAGGTATGTAAAAGAAGAAAATTGAAAGTGAATATAGGAAAGAGTAAGGTGATGAGTGTAGTGGTTGTAGGTTATTGAAAAGCTGAGTAACCATTACAATGTACTCTCCAAGGCCGCTCCATAACAACAACAACCATAACAAAACAATTATAAATGACTGAACCAAACAAACAGTATTCAATCCTCCTACTGCTCCCAACCCCTTACATTCCTCCTTTCCTAAATTACATTATATCATCCAACTTATAAATCCAACCTATCTGGAGGTTTGACAACTCTGCTGGAACGCCGGAGAATTGGAGGGTTTGCGCTGTCCTGAGGTGCCTCCTCTTCTCTCACCCGGCTGGTTCCCTTAGCAAACCTCCCAGGAGGTTCTTCCTGTATGCTAACCTGCTCTTTAAGTTTATTACCATTATTATCTGTTGTGGCCAGTTCCTCTAAACCACTCCTTACTGCTTCTGGTACTGTTGGAATCAGTGGTTGCTCTCCACTCCTAAATCTTGGCATGAGCTGATCTATATGCCTTTTCCATATCATGTTACCAAACCCTCTAATTAACACTTTGTAATTCCTAACCCCTAATACCTCCACAATTTTTCCTTCTACCCAAGGATCACCTTTCCCAAAATTCCTTGCATACACAGCATCATCAACCTTAAAATGCTTCACCACTCCTTGAAAGTCACCAGCAGGCATGTTAGACAATGAAGTGTCCTCTTTAACATGACATTTGACAGCCGATACAGGGACTTTGAAAGTCCTATGAAACATCATTTCTGCTGGTGTCTTATTAGTGAAGGAATGAACAGTTTTCCTATGGTTATATAAGAACCTACATAATCTGGTATTGAGAGAACCTTTTGTAAACTTGTGTAACTCTTCCTTCAATGTCCGTACTGCTCTCTCTGCCAGACCATTCACTATGCGATATAGGCTCAATAATGCCTTTCTGCACTAGTTTTTCTAATTCTTCCTCAATCATCTCTTTGTGAAAAAATGGTACTGGCCTTGCTTTCACAAACTTAGGGACAGCATCACTTTTCACATGAATTTGTGCCACGATGCTGGAGATAGGTTTACTAGAATCTACCCTAAAATTATCTAACATTTCTTCAGCACTGTCTAGTTTGTTAATTTTGGTAGATTCATCCAATCCAGCAAGGTAAATCCCTACCTTTTTCATGAGGTCTTTCCCACACAAGTTACTATTATTGGATTTCACTACATAAAACACTTGTGACACCTCTAATTTATTATATCTTACCGGCAAAACCACCTGTCCCAGAAGGTTTATTTTCTCATTATCATATGCAGTTACCCTCCTAGAACATGGTTCAATGTGCCCCTTTACTGCCTCTACCCAGTCTTTGGATAAAGTCGAGATGGATGCCCCACTGTCAATCTCAAAGGGTACCTGTTTATTGTTAATGATAAACCCATATTTCTCTGCCTTCATGGAAAACACTATCCTCTAAGGCATATAAGCTCATCACTTCCTCATCCGCTGAACTATCACCGCCATTTAGCACCTTAATTGACTTTGTTCTAGGATATCTCAGTGACTGCTGTGTCCTTGCTGTCCTGTTTTTGTCAATACTCGAATTTGATACAGCCTTAGGAGACACTTTTGAAGATTTCTCTCTACACACTCTTCTCAAGTGGCCTTTCTTATGACACTTATTACAGAAAAAGTATTTAAACCTACAAGTACTACTACTGTGCTGGAACCCACAATGTTTACATTTCACAGCATTTGTGGAAACTTTTTGAGTCACGCAAGTTCCACAGGGTAAGTGAGCCGTTAGAAGCCTTAAACATACCATGGATCGGACCTCGGAGTTTATAAACCCACACACCCAACCAAAACAAGCATACACATTCAAGTTGGCGAAGGTAACAATTGTGTACATTTTAATTGATAGATTTATTCACCTAGGAAAGTTTGTACAGTTAGTAACTAATATTAGGATTATTGAGGCAACGTTAGATATTAATAATGTAGTTCTAACACCTTATTATAGGTAGATATAAGCCCCAAATAGACGAACCTTGGGTTATGTCAGCTAGAGAGAACTGGCAGCCCACACTTGAATCTAAGCAAGAGTGATGCTGACTCCTTCTTACCAGATCAGACTTCAAGGAGTGAACAACCGCTGCGAACAAGCAGCAACCCCCACGTGACTCAACATCTGTCCCGGGGGCACGGAGAGATATCCCGAAGTACTGAGGATATCTCACTCCATCCAGACCCAATACAGTAGGACCTTACCTCTTTTCTTCTCAGTATCTGGCCAGTTTTCGGGGGAAACGTGTGTAGGTTTTTTGTTGGGGGTCTCTCGTGCGGTTGGACGCAAATTAGCAGTTACCAGCGTCCCATTGTTGTGTAAAAGTCTGGAAGCTAGTGTCTCATACAGTTTAGATATTGCTTGGAGGATATACCCTAGAGCTGGGGATTCTGAGGTAATACAAGACACTAATACCACTTAATTTACAGATAAAGACTTTACCCTTCATATGGTGTTTGGAGGGGGGTATAGCTTAGGAAGATTAGGAGCCACAGGTCCACTCCATCAAGTAAGTTAAACCCTCTCTTAATAGTGCATGAAGTGGGGAATTCTTTTACTGCAGTTAGCTAGAAATTTGTCCTATAGCCACTTGTAAGTCTGAGAGAAGTGTCTCAGAGTGTCGGTGTCAACAGTGCTTGCTTAAAGTGCAGCTTACAAGAAGGCAGTCCCAAAACAAGTTTCTACAGCATTAATCACTTGTACCGCAGGAACAGAGTTCTGATCTGTAACAAATGCCTGTTCCAAGTTCAAAAGTTTGTCAAATAGTTTTGCAGACTGCACACTTTGCAAATCCAAATTTTCTGCAACTAGGTGAGGAAAATACACTTCATCCACCACCGCCATAAACAACTGGTCCCTCACTCTGGGGTCAAATTGTCTCCCAAAGGTACAGTTCACAGCCAACGCTTTTAAATCTGTATATAATTCATGCAAGGACTCACCCTGTCGTTTCTTCCTCTGCTGAAAAGCCAACAAACTGCGGTGTTAGGCTGGTTTCACTGCAAAATAACTTTTCAGTGCCACGACCAAGTCGTCGTAATGCTTCGTGTGTGGTAATTCTGGTGCACACACATTACCTAAAACACTGTTAGTTTCTGATCCCAGTGACACTAGCAAGAAATTCTTATTGTTATCTTGCTCTTTAGTTCCTAAGTGAGCCAAATTGGCTTCCAACAAGCTTAGCCAAAGCTCCAAAGAAATCTTACGTGGGTCGAAAGGTTCCAACCTTCCTTGTGATGCCGCCGCCATGCCTCCACTTGTTACTGCTGTAGATTTTAAAATAATCACCGCTCTGCTGCAACGCTCTCGGCTGTCAATATCCCTACTACTTCAGGCCACATTGGCCCACTATCTTTGGCTCTGATGATCCCATCCTCGTCGCCACTGTAGTGGTTGTAGGTTAATAAAACCCAGAGTAACAATAACAATGTACTCTCTATGGCCGCTCCATAACAACAACGACAATAACAAAACAATTATAAAGGACTGAACCAAACAACATAGTATTTAATCCTCCTACTGCTCCCAACCCCTTACAGTGAGATTACCTGTCTGGGCTTCACCGCCACTTACAAACAAATAATCTCCGGGGGAGATGACCGCCAATTTAATTTACTTCAGTTACTCCCACGAGGCGTGTGAGAAAACTTGACCCACTCCTGGTCTCATCCAAGGGGTCCCTTCGATATTCTCACTCTAAACCCACATCTATCCTTGACCAGTTTAATAAATTGGAATAGATCGCACTAGTACGTACGATACAATAATGGTTGTGGACTGCAGATTTTAGTATTGACTTATTAGAAGTAGAAAGAGAGTACACAATTAAATCATCATTCACTCCTTGTCAATGATGGTCGTTGAAGATCATTGGCATAACCACAGCAAGTGTATTCATCATTGCAACCTATCTTCTGGCCAGTAACACAGTTACAACAATAAATGTACTTACTGTGGGTGAGGGAGTCGCTTCCTTTGTTGTTCCCTCGTGTCGATCTCGTGGTTTTGTTCATGATTGTAACCATGTATAAACGTAAGTAAGTAAACCATACCACGATTGGGGTTCGAACCCGCGGTCAGAGTGTCTCAAAACTTTGTAACTTGTGAGTTCATTACCTTTGTAACTTGCTCAGCTATCAAAACTTTGGGGTCCAGTCCCTGGACCCATTATGTACCTCTGTAATCTTTTGACTACCGCCCACAGGATGGGTATGGGGTGTATAATAAAGATATCAAACTAACAAGACGATGATGTTGGTGTGGTCGTCCCGATATAGAAGTACTTATTGACTTATTGACACCTCTACAATTCTCGAGACAGAATTGCGAGGTCAAAATACGATCATTAGAAGAATGCTGCCGAGAATCACTGCACACTTTCTCGTAATATTAACATCACCAGATATCCTTTAGTTCACACAACGATTTAATGTCCCACTGATTTACCATCGTTAGAAGTTAAACCATTAATAATTGTTTATGATGAACAATGATCAAACCGACGCACATTTCTTCTATCAAACACCCGTAATGGCGGCGTGGTTCACTATTTACCACATTATCACCCTATTATTGCAGTTTCTTGGACTAATATCCCACATTACTTCCAGCGAATATTCACAACACTTCCTATTGTGAAATGAGGTCATTAACCGTGATTTGGTCGTCGGAAACGCCAAATTCCTGACTCCATTCTGCTCCCACTATCCCGAGTCTTTGGTACCCACGCCTGACTGGCCCATGACCTCCCCAGTTGACCCAAGTTGTCCTCTCACGCCAAGTGACGGTTGGGTGGTTCTCTACTGTATTTAGTAAAAATGATAAGCCAACAACCACACATTAATGGTATTGATTCATACTGGAAAGTTTATCGAATATAACTTTCGGAAAATACCAATATTTTCCACAATATCAGTGGATTTGAGGATGCTGGGTGTTAGCCAGGGACTGTTCAGTATCTTAGCTATGATTTGTTTAGTTTTATTTTAGGTCAATGCTTGTTAAAGAGGTATTGGGTCTTTTTATAGAAATTTATTAATACATTCATCAGTATCTGAATAGATTTCAAGTTCGTTGTGCCAGTCGATGCTTGTCATTGCTTTTATAAAGTTATAATTCGGGCAGACCTCTGGCCTGTGTGCAGAGCTCTGGGCACGAGATTCTAGCAGAGCGGCTGCCGGTGTGCAGAGCTCTGGGAGAGAGCTGCTGGAGAGTCTCTGGAGGAGACTGTTGGAGACACTGGGCAGAGTTCTGTTGGAGCAGGTCTTGGGACCTGTGGCTAGAAGTGTGACTAAGTTCCTGTGGTGAACTGTCCTCTGAACCATATTGTGAGACTTAACAGCTCTGAGGGACGGCTCACTCAAGTTGAAGGTCCTGGGGACGGTGTAACCACATTTCCTGGACCTTGGAACTCTACCATCACAGCTGAAGGACTTGACACTTTCACCACTGGTGTATTATCTACGAACTCTACTGTTACTGCAGTGGGAACTACTAATACAAACACCACTGTCGTAGGAATTAAAGATACTTTCTTCACTATTGTAGTTCCAAGGGACACTATCATCACTCCTTTAGGACCTAAGGACGTTATAGCTATAGAACGAGGGGCCACTTTGACTGCTGCTTTAAGAAGTAAGGACGCTATCACTCTTGCAGATCCTAAGGATATCACCACTGTTGTAAATCCTGAAGACACAGCAGAGGGAACTGGAAACTGTTAGCGCTGGTGAAAGACCTGAGGACCCTGTAATAGAACTGAGAATGCAGTCAGTGTTGAAATAAGCCTTAAGAATGCTATCATTGAACCTGAGAACAGTGAGTACACCAGGCAGCAGGCAGCAACAACAAGGCTGCTCCTATATTTTGCCCTCCCCTGGGCCGTTGAGACTCCAGCAATGGCCTATTTGCAAGAACTGTTGCAACAACATACAAGGAACTTATTGTGACAAGAAAACTGACGGTGACTACAGAGATATGGACCAAATATGACTAAAAGAGGAGACCGGCATTCAAATACCAGACCCGCTACCAGACGTACAATCCTGACAAGCAACGTTTACCACTACACTGAAGTGACTGACTCCCATATCAACTGCACAGTGTTAATGTGAAGTCAACATAAGGGAAAACCTAATCAACAAAATACAAGGAAACTGACAGGTCTGTAATGTAGTGTAGTGTCGATTTTTTTCCCTCAGTGCCAGGTGAGGGGTGGAAGTGATCATTTAAACATGGCTGACTGGCATTCAATCACCAGCTACTGCCAGATGTACAACTACGAAGCGACATTCTAATTATACTGACAGTACCTGACCATCATATCAACTGCAGCAGTGTTAATACCTGGAGTCTACCTGGAGAGAATTCCAGGGGTCAACGCCCCCGCGGCCCGGTCTGTGACCAGGCCTCCTGTTGGACCAGAGCCTGATCAACCAGGCTGTTACTGCTGGCCGCACGAAGTCCAACGTACGAACCACAGTCCGGCTGATCAGGTACCGACTTGAGGTGCCTGTCCAGTGCTGCTCTTCATTGGGGGGATGTTACATCGCCTGCCGAGTCTTTTGCTTTCGTAGGGAGTGATTTTTGTGTGCAAGTTTGGTACTAAGCCCTCGAGAATTTTCCATGTGTATATAATAATGTATCTCTCCCGCCTGCGTTCTAGAGAGTACAGGTTTAGGAACTTCAAGCGTTCCCAGTAGTTGAGGTGGTTTATCGCACTTATGCGTGCGGTGAAGGTTCTCTGCACATTTTCAAGGTCAGCAATTTCACCCTCCTTGAAAGGTGCAGTTAGTGTGCAGCAATATTCCAGCCTAGATAGAACAAGCGATCTGTAAAGTGTCAACATGGGCTTGGCATCCCTGGTTTTGAAGGTTCTCATTATCCATCCTGTCATTTTTCGAGCAGATGCAATTTCTACATTGTTATGGTCCTTGAAGGTGAGATCCTCTGACATGATCACTCCCAGGTCTTTGACATTAGTTTCTCGCTCTATTGTGTGGTTGGAATTAGTTTTGTACTCCGATGAGATTTTAATTTCTTCACGTTTTCCGTATCTGAGTAATTGAAATTTCTCATCATTGAACTTCATATTGTTTTCTGCAGCCCATTTAAAGATTTGGTTTATGTCTGCTTGGAGTCTTGCAGTGTCTTCAACGGTGGACACTGTCATACAGATTCGGGTGTCATCTGCAAAGGAAGACACAGCACTGTGGCTTATATCCCTGTCAATGTCTGATATGAGGATGAGGAATAGGATGGGAGCAAGTACTGTGCCTTGTGGAACAGAGCTTTCACAGTAGCTGCCTCAGACTTTACTCTGTTGACTACTACTCTTTGTGTTCTACGTGTTAGGAAATTATAGATCCATCTACCAACTTTTCCTGTTATTCCTTTATCACGCATTTTGTGTGCTATTACACCATGGTCACACTTGTCAAAGGCTTTTGCAAAATCTGTGTATATAACATCTGCATTCTGTTTATCTTCTAGAGCATCCAGGACCTTGTCGTAGTGGTCCAGTAGTTGGGACAGACAGGAGCGGCCTGCTCTAAACCCATGCTGTCCTGGGTTGTGCAATTGATGGGTATCAAGATGGGTGGCGATCTTGCTTCTTAGAACTCTTTCAAAGATTTTTATGATATGGGACGTTAGCGCAATTGGTCTTTAGTTCTTTGCTATTGCTTTACTGCCCCCTTTGTGGAGCGGGGCTATGTCTGTTGTTTTTAGTAGCTGCGGGACGATCCCAGTGTCCATGCTCCCTCTCCATAGGATGTTAAAAGCATGTGATAGGGGCTTCTTGCAGTTCTTGATGAACACGGAGTTCCAATGGGAGGGAAACACAGGAGAAACCGATAAATCTACAAAACAAACTCCAGGAAACTGTCAGGCTATACCAGCGGTTCTCCCTCAGTGCTAAATGTGGGAAAGAAGTGAATAGTTAACCAACCAAGGATATTTTTAATAGCTGACTTCCATATTAATGACCAGTGTACATTAGGAGGGAAACATAGGAGAAAACGCCAAATCTAACGACAAAACTCCAAGGTATCTGTCAGGGGCAGTGGCCGTTTTTTTCCCTCACTGCTTTTAAAAATGGCTGACACATCAAATCTACGAGGAATAGCAACAACGACGAGCCCCGCTATATGGGATTGATGGGGCTGTGTGCGGACATCGCCTTTGAAAAACTTCTTTTTACACTGCCAGGATGGAAATGAGTTAGAAGTGTGATAGGGGAAGCCGGACTATGAAGTGAGGAGTGATGGGAGTTTACGAAGTAAGGGGACAAGTGAGGGGTAATCCGGGTATGTGATAACAGAAAATTTACTAGTAACCAGTGGTGATTTCTAGAGTAGATACTAGGCATTGTTAGGTGTCTGATAGGATCAGTGGTTTCTTTTTTAATAAAAAGTAAAGAAAAGAAAATTTTTTATTGTAAAATGATAAAGAGTGAGGAGTAACTATGGCTGGCATCAGAGGGGTTCAGGCTGCCATAATGATATTTATCATTATTGTGCATTTCTCGAAAGAAGGAAATCAGTCATGGGGTCTGGAAAAGGTGAATGAGGTGATAGCTCCCTGGAAAGTGAAAGCCCAACAGTGGCCATCATACCAGAAACGTAAGTGCCACTATCGCCGCAAGGTTTGGCAACCCCACATCTCCAAAACAAAACAATGGCGTACAGCTTTTATAGTGGCGCTATTAAGTGGCGATATTCATACTAATCCAGGACCTCAATCTATGGTACAGGTGCAAAACAGACAGATAGGTCATGGTGATAATGACGGTCTAGTTGCTAGTAATGATAATCTTAACGTTATATGTAATGCACAGTCAATAGAACCATTATTAATATCTCAAGACACCACCAGACATTTGTATACACTGTACTAAGGTACGAAAGAAGAACAGTAAACTTACCGGATGTAAATTGTGTAAAGGTTGGGTGCATAATGGATGTGTGTTCAATTATGGTAATGGTGCCAGATTTCATTTTGTTTGTAACAAATGCACTTTGGCACAGTTACCCTTTAACAACGATGACATTAATTTACCTACTTTTAATGCTAATGACCCCTTGCCATATATTGATGATTATGACTGTCTTAGGAAAACAGGCCTTCACTTTATTCATGTCAACGCAAGATCACTTCTTCCAAAATTGGCAGAGATTAGGATTCTAGCTAACAGAACTAGAGCGGCAGTTATATCCATCTCGGAATCCTGGTTGGATGATACGGTGACTAATTAATCTGATGGATTACATGAGAACTGAAATGTCTATAGGGAACCTCATAGGAATGGTAACTTTAGACTTGCAAAAGGCCTTCGATACTGTCAACCACAATATATTATGTAAGAAACTTCAAGCTATCGGCATAGGTTCCACAGACTGGTTTAAGTCCTATCTTAGCAACAGGAAACAAATTGTCAAAATCAACAAAACGGAATCAGAACCACTGCCGATAGCATGTGGAGTTCCCCAAGGTAGTGTTCTGGGTCCTTTATTATTCCTGTGTTATGTAAATGATATGCCCATCAGTGTCAAGTGCAAACTTCTACTGTATGCGGATGACAGTGCTCTGTTAGTGTCAGGTAAAGACCCACAAGATATAGCTAATGTATTAACACGAACTGGAGTCCTGCAGCAAATGGTTAGTAGACAACAAACTATCGTTACATCTCGGGAAAACAGAAGCCATACTCTTTGGCACGAAATATAAACTGAGCAGGATAAATAATTTTAATGTCCGGTGTAATGGGGAACCCATCACTTCAGTTTCCTCAGTGTGAAGGTTGTTGCCAATCTTCTTAGGAAAATAATAGAAAAAGACAATAATAACTACAATAATAAACACTTTATTTTAATAGAAAGAAATGTAAATAATAAATACGTAAATATGACTATAATTATCCTATCTTAAGTTTTAGTTAGTTTGATATCTTTATTATGCACCCCATACCCATCCTGTGGGCGGTAGTCAAAAGATTACAGAGGTACATAATTGGTCCAGAGACTGGACTCCAAAGTTTTGTTAGCTGAACAAGTTACAGCGGTAATGAACTAGATCTGGTCACAATTATGACAAGTTACAAAGGTAATGAGCTCCAGGTAGAGCTGGTCACACTCATGACAAGTTACAAAGGTAATGAACTAGATCTAGTCACAATAATGACAAGTTACAAAGGTAATGAGCTCCAGGTAGAGCTGGTCACAATCATGACAGTTACAAAGGTAATGAATCATAAACATGTCAATACATGGTTACAATCAGCAACAAATTACAAACATTCTAGGGAATGCATCCATTGCCCCAACAACAGATGTTGCTAGGTGCCTGTCCCTCTTCGGCAGGACAGCCTGACAGCCATTGCAAACAGCAGCTGGTTGCAGGAGCACCATCGACCCTTCCTGAGAGGTCCAAGAGGTCAGCGACTCTGCTAGCAGCCTGAGGGAGAGCTGCCCTGGGGATGTGTCAACGTCCTGGTGGACGCCAATTTGATTGCAGATCCCAGGCCCTCCGTCCGCTGGGAGGCGCTGCTGGCAGCTCCCACCTGGAGCCCCCCGCGCGCCCACACGTCCACCGTGCGCACGGATGTTGAAGCTTGAGGAACCGAGTGCACACCGCCTGTGGCACACCTGACAGCTGCCTCGTAGTGGAACTCCACGGCGCTGTCCCTGCAGTGGAAGCTCCCACGATCCCGGCACACACCCCGCCATCGCCGACGCTGGGAGTTGGGTGGGTGAGAAACAGGGGTGAGGGGTTATGAGAGGGTCACTGTTCACCACACACCCCGCCCCCTCCCCCCTGAGACGTGGGGGAGGAGGCACTGTCTGCTCCCGCCTGACTTGGGACACTCAGCCTCAACCCTCACAAACTTCCACTGTTTACGCTGAAATGATGCACTGGGATGTCCTCTCGCTGCTTTGGAATCTTCCCAGACAATTTACACAGAGTCCTGTTCAGTCGTGACCTGGTCAGCCTCTTTGATCAGGAGCTATCCTTGAAAATCCTGGAGCTAGCCCGCCAAACACCCAGCCTCCATTGCTGTGCGAGGGAGACTGACTCCTATCTTAAGAAAATTGAAAAATGAAAACAAAAGTATATCACAGATGGATGGGGGTGTTGTTGTTGTTGTATCGATGTTTCCCCAAAAATCCAACAGTTTCCCACATCCACAATGTCACAAATGATATCAGGGACTCGGGTGAAAGTTGTCCCCTGGTAAAGTACCGTTGCCTGAGGTTTCTAGTGTGAACTGAGGAACTAAAGGTGTAGCGGAGAATTGGTGGTAACTCTGTTTCTCAATTGGTGAGTACGCCGCCCCCCACTCAGCCTTGAATCCGATGATGCGTGCGGACACAGAGGACTGTGGGAGAAACCAAAAGAATTACTCACCACTATAGTATTAATTTACATAGTAGGCTTAAGGCCTTTAAAAAAAAAATGGTGAAACTAAAATAACTTTACCAAAAACCAAGGCAGGGTAGAGCAGAAGTTAATGTTGCTAAACATGAGTGAAGCTCAAAACAAATTAAAGAGTGAAGCTCTTGAACATAAAATAATTAAGATACGAGCAGCCGTGAAGTACTTACAGTGAGGTCGGGCGTGGTTAGTCGAGTGATTTCAACCTGTGGCCGGAGCTTAGCATTACACCTCTCACCGGGTGGAAAAGGGCCATTCAACCATCACTCTACATACCTTCACATTTTCATCACTCCTATCTATGGATTTTTCCCTCACACTCAGTAAAATATCTGGGAATCCCCTTTGACCCATGCATGTCAGGAGAATTGATAGGGAACAGTATAGTAAAGAAAGCGAATGCCAGACTGAAGTTCCTCTACAGACAAGCACAGTGTCTACCTACTGAGGCTCGCAGGACCCTATGTCTAGCCCTTATACAATGTCATTTGGACTACGCTTGCTCTTCATGGTACTCTGCCTTAAAAAAATAACTGAAAGATAAGCTGCAAATCACCCAGAACAAAATGGTAAGATTCATCCTGGACCTGGGTCCAAGAGAGCATGTAGGCCAGGATGAATTACAACAATTGGATATGCTGAATATTGAAGACAGAGTAAAACAACTTAAATTAAATCAAGTTTATAAAATTGCTCACAAACAGTGTCCATAATATCTTGCTGCCAATTTTGTCAGGGCTGGGAACCAAAGCAGTCATAGTACTAGGGGGAGAGAGCACAACTTTGTAGTTTCCACATTCAGTGGCCAGGCTTCAAACACCTTTTATTGTACAGCAATAAAGGAATGGAACAGACTGCCTGCACATGTCAAAGCCAGTCATAGCATGAACCAGTTCAAGAAGAGAACCAAAAGGTACCTAATGAATGTAGCAACAGAAAGGGAGGAGAATGATTTTTTATTTTTTTTTTACCTAACACACATGTATATGTAAATAACTCTTTTTACCTTATTCCTAGTGTATACATATATCCTTTATAATATAATAACATATATATCCTACAATGTAAAATATTAAAGTACAAAAAGGACCCCAATGGAAATAAGTCACCCTGTCTGACTTTTTTGGGTTATCCTAGGTTCTCTACACATATGCTGCTATGTATGATAATGTATGTAAATGTATTTGTGTATACCTGAATAAACTTACTTACTTACTGTGCTTGGGGCAATTTACCTAAGTAGGTTATGAGAAAGGTAGGGTAGTGGTCTGTGGTGTTATCTGTGATTATGCCTGATTTTAAAGGGGATATGGTGTTAGTCCAGATGTTGTCTAACAAGGAGATACAAGTCTCTGAGGTTCTTGTTGGTTTTGTTATTGTTGGTAGCAACAAGCAGTTGCTCATAGTGTTTGTGAATTCAGTTACTTTTGGGTCAGGGTCATGTAGGAGATTAATGTCGAAGTCGCCTGTGAGCATAAGAAGCGTCTTTCTTTAAAGTAGTATGTAATTGATGTCAACTATGGTCTGTATACCTTGTACATGTAGTTGTAGAAATAAAGAAAATATTATATTATTATTATTATGTAAAAATTCAATGCACATAAAGGGCCCCAGATTCTGGAACTCATTACCAGAAAATATAAAAATAACCTTGTCTGAGAATCATTTTAAGACTCTTCTCAAAAACCACCTACTCACCCTTACCTAAATACTCGTAATCAAAAAATACTCATTGTTATTTCTCCTATAAGATAATTCCATTTTTATTATAATTATGTACGATAATATTACTTTAAAAAATGCTCAGTATTTTTTTCCTATAAGATAATCTCAATTTGTACTATTATAACATTGTAATATTACCACCTACTCACCATAAACTAAATACGCATTCTGTAAATTACTTTAAAAAAATACTCAATGTCATTTTCCCAAAAATAATTTCAATTTTTACTATTAACTACCATCCTACTAAACACTTGTAGTGTCACCATATTATAATTAACCAAATGAAATATCATTATATTATGTACATAGTCCATAAGTTTTTAGATTAAGCTGCCTGTTATGCCCTGGCATGTCAGTGGCTCTCCTAGCACTTCTATTCATTCGCCACCCAGCTCTGATTGTGTGAGGGTGTGCGGTGCGCTGGCCTGACCCCTGGTGGATCTTGACAACACTTTGGTTTTCACCAACATGGCGGCAGCTGGGAGGAGACGGTTGAACACAGTTTGTGTGGACCTGGTTACAGGAGTTATCAACCCTGCCACGGCCGGAACAGTATTGGCCACGATCCTACGAGATATTTATGGACTTGATACTACGGATTTGTATGGAGTGGCACTGAACGGGACGAATAGAGTGTTTGTGAAACTTCAAACGGCAGAGGTGTATGAAAGGCTGGTGGATAAGCATCAAGATAGAGTGTACACCGTGCACACAGGACTACAGGTACGCTTAAAGGACGTCTCAGGACATACACTTGGGTTCGATTGAGGAATGTCCCGTTTGAGGCCGATGCGGTGGACATCAGTGCAGTTTTCGGGGCATACGGCGTTATCCATGCTGCTACTCCTGGCACGTGGAGTGAAGGACCGCTGATGGGGATCTTTGAGGGGTCTTTCGCATTGAAGATGACCTTGCGACATCCCATACCGTCGTACGTCGTATTGCCGGATTTCAGGACGCAGATATACGTCACCTACATGGGGCAACGCAGGACTTGCCGTCTGTGCGGGGCATATGAGCATGTAGCGGCCGACTGCTTGAAGAGGTCGGGCCCAAGAATGAACGGGGGACATCGTGGAACGAACGTGACAGTGCAGAGAAATGTGCAGAGGGAAGAGGAACAGTCGGAGAAACAACCAAAGTTGTGGAGCGAGATAGTAGACGGTGCAGAGGTGGTGTGTCAGACGATATCA
>WNWK01016542.1:0-44643 GCA_009830355.1 Cherax destructor
AAAAAAGTTGTTTGGCTTTTTGTATTTTGGGGGTCTCCCAGAACGTAACCCTATTTTTCCCATAAGTTCTTCAGTTTATTTAACACGGTTTAACCTAACGCGGCGTTTTCAGGAACGTAACTACCGTGTAATATAGCAGTATATATATATGTAGTATATATATATGTATATATATATATATATATATATATATATATATATATATAATAATATATATATATATATATATATATATATATTTGTGTGTGTGTGTGTGTGTGTGTATATATATACAGTGGACCCCCGACTAACGAAAGGTTTATATAACGAAAAAATCGTGTAACGAAAGCTTTTTTCGTTCTCGTGTAGCGAAAATTGGCTCATGTAGCGAAACGTATTAGACCTGTCCGCCTGCTCCGTGCCTGCCCTGCGCCTGCGCAGGACGCCAGTGAAGCGTTGTTTACCATTGAGAGAACATTACCCAGCACGCTCTTTCAAACATTCACAATAAATTTGTTGTCTTTTTTGGTGGTTTAGTGATTGTCACTGTTAAATAAGTCACCATGGGTCCAAAGAAGCTTCCTAGTGACACCCCTGTGGTAAAGAGAGTGAGGAACACCATCGAACTGAAGAAAGAGATTGTTGAAAAATATGAGAGTGGCGTACGTCTGAGTGAGCTTGCCAGGATGTACAAGAAAAGTGCATCTACTATCGGCACTATCCTGGCAAAGAGAAATGAGATCAAGGAACCTAATGTTGCAAAAGGGATTGATATGTTAACGAAAAATAGATCGAAAACAGTGGATGAGGTTGAGAAGTTGTTGATGGTGTGGATCAATGAAAAACAGATAGCGGGTGATAGTATTTCCATTGCGATAATTTGTGAAAAGGCAAGGAAGTTGCACGCAGATCTTGTCAAGACAATGCCTGCAACCAGTGGTGAGGCGAGTGATTTTAAAGCCAGCAAAGGCTGGTTTGACAGGTTTAAGAAACGTAGTGGCATACATAGTGTTGTGAGGCATGGTGAGGCAGCCAGCTCAGACAAACGTGCAGCTGAAAAATTTGTGCAGGAATTCCAGGGGTTCGTAGACACTGAAAAATTCGAACCCCAACAAGTGTTTAATTGTGATGAAACAGGCCTGTTTTGGAAGAAAATGCCCAACAGGACCTTCATTACTCAGGAGGAAAAGGCACAGCCAGGACACAAGCCTATGAAAGACAGGCTAACTCTTATGATGTGTGCCAATGCCAGTGGTGATTTTAAAGTGAAGCCTTTACTGGTGTATCACTCAGAAAATCCCAGAGCCTTCAAGAAACACAGTGTTAACAAGAATAATTTGTGTGTGCATTGGAAGGCTAACACTAAGGCATGGGTCACTACGGAGATTTTCAAGGAATGGTTGACTGGAGTATTTGACCCTAGTGTGAAGAAATACCTCCTGGAAAAGAAATTGCCACTCAAGTGCCTCCTGGTACTGGACAATGCTCCTGCTCATCCTCACAACTTGCAAGAGTTGTTGCCTGACAACTTCAATTTCATCAGAGTAAAGTTCTTGCCTCCTAACACCACTCCTCTCATCCAGCCCATGGACCAGCAGGTTATTGCAGTGTTTCAGAAGTGCTTTGATGTGACCTCAGACACTCCATTGACCCTAAGAGAGTTCTGGAAAGAACACTTCAATATCGTGCATTGCATAGGCCTTATAGGTAAGGTTTGGGAGGGAGTGACTTCCAGGACTTTGAACTCTGCTTGGAGACCACTGTGGCTGGATTGTGTAAAAGAGGGATTTTGAAGGATTTGAGGCTGGCCCTGACCCTGACGACCCTGTGCCTGTTGTGGAAGATGTTGTGGAAGATATTGTGGCATTGGGGAACAGCCTGGAGTTGGAGGTGAGTGGTGAGGATGTGGAAGAGTTGGTGGAGGAGCACAGGGTAGAGCTAACAACTGAAGAGCTGCAAGACCTTCATCTGGAACAGCAACAGACCACAGCTGAGGTTATTGCTTCACAGGAGGAGGGAGAGAGAGAGAAGGAACCGCCTTCTTCAGTGCTTAAGGAGATATGTACAAAGTGGAATGAGTTGCAGACATTTGTTGAAAAACACCACCCTGAGAAAGCTGAAATGAGCCTTCTGTGCAACCACTTCAGTGACAGAGCCATGGTGTACTTCAGGAAAGTATTAAAGAGTCGCCAGAAACAAAGGACTGTGGACAGTTATTTCACCAGGCAGGGGTCTAGTGACTCTCAAGCTGGTCCTAGTGGCATTAAAAGACCAAGAAGGGAAGTAACCCCAGAGAGGGCTTTGACACCTGAAGTCCTTTTGAAGGGGGATTTCCCTTCCAACCACTAACACCCTGCCCCTGTCATCCTCCCTATCTTCCAGATGCCTGCAACTCTTCAATAAAGGTAAGTAAATGTTATTTATATTATATTTTTGGTGAATATTTTTTTGTGGAACGGATTAATTGTATTTACATTATTTCTTATGGGAAATAAGGGTTCGAATTACGAAAGGTTCGTGTTGAGAAATAGCTCCTGGAACGGATTAATTTCGTTAGTCGGGTCCACTGAATATATATATATATATATATATATATATATATATATATATATATATATATATATATATATATATATACACGTGTTAGTTACCATTTTGTCCTAGGCACATGTCAATTAGACACTAGGCCTGTTGTATATATGTGTGTGTGTATGTGTATGTAAGGAAACACTTCGAAATGTGTGTGTGTGTGTGTGTGTGGGTTTGTCTGTGTGTGTGAGAGATTATTTCAAGTGATGGTAAAGTTTTCCTTACACATTGTCTTGTCATAGAATCGCAGTTATAAATCCTGAACACATTTGATCACTAATTTAATTAAGATATTAATTATGTGCTTGATATTAACAAATTAATGGACACTAGCAATTAAGTTATTTCCATAAGTAAATTATCACATATATTCATATTTTAAAAATAGCTCATAAAAAAACAGTTCTAAACACTGCACAATAATACAAAGAAACAATGTAACACATCAAATCATAAGCTTTCAGTATTTTTTTTTTTTAACTGACAAGATATCCTCTTCTAATAGTTTTGTCGTTTCCTTCTTCTTAAATGTTATTTGGATTAGTTGACATTTAGTGCTAGCAGTATCACAGCAGCTTCTATCAAGCTGATATAAACAATCACAGAATAGACAACTGTACCTGGGAAGGCAGTTGGCCTTCTTCAAATTACTTGCCTTTTCGTAAGTAAACCAGATTCTTGGACATCCTGGAGACTGTGCTTCCACAGTTGTGCTTCATGGTACGTATACCAAGTTCCTGGAGTACCAGAGAAGCGCCTTCATTGCTCGTTGCCTTGGTCTTCTCCCCGAGGGACGCCCCTTGTTCCTGCAGCACGGTGTCAGCTCAAGAAGACCAAACACACAACGTCTGCAAACCTCCAAAGGCCGAGGGTCGTCGAGTCTTTGTTCGTCCTCGCATTGTGACAGACCTAGTCTTGTATCCCTGGTGACTATCTCTCACCAACCACACAATGAATAGCCTTCCCCACCAGAGAGACTATTCCTCTCAACCATCATGGTGACTCTCCCTCTGTACCGTCATGAGACTGACTGTCCACAATGAATACCCATCCAGTAACTATCCATCCCAACCACAGTGACTATCCATCCCACCAACACAAGGACTATAGTGTCACTTTAGAAACTGTAGTATATTCATGTTTCTCTTCGTCTTTCTCCTTGAGGGGCTTCAGCAACCGGAGTCATTATTACCATTGGTCTCAGCACTGTCAGTCTGCCGCGTCCTCTCCGAACTCCTCTATTCCACAGACTTAAAGATCAGTGGTGGCAACGTCTCATGCAAGATACAAGACTAACACTGTGTCACTCACCACTACTCTAAGACAGTTGGCACCACATAGCAGGTCGTCACTACGCTAAGTTAGTCGGCATCAGCTTATCCCACTTGAAAGAATGGTCAGACTCGACAATTTTAATGTTTTTATGGTAGTTCCATTGCATCTCGTATTATATTATTTCGATAGGTTTAGGAAATATTGTAATTTTTGGAAATTATAAATATTTTTTGAAAAGTGGTAAAAATATACAAGTTTAAATATTGATATATTGTACATTAATTTTCTGAGAAATAGTGCTAAATACAGTCAGCGGCGCATCTACAGTAAATAGCGCCTGTGGCAAGCATTGAAATTGTGCCCCTGTCCAAACATCTGACACCCATCTTTTACATAACGTTACCATAAAATCAGCTCAAAAATACAAGTCGCGCGTTAATCTTTTAATTAACAAATTATGACACTACATGAAAATTACAACTGCACTTTTCTTGCTTTCACTGATGCAAATTGGTCTATGATTTGCTAAAATTCATTTTTTTTCAGTTTCTTCTCTTTCTACACTCAGCAGAGCAAGATCACAGAGTCTGCCTTGACCCATGAAGGTTCTCAGATACAAAAGTATAAGTTTTAATTTGTTATCTGAATAGCAATGAGAAGATTTGGGAAGACGCTCTCATCTCTTTACTGAACAATAAATTCGACAAGCTCTTCAGGTCTTGATATTTTCATATTAACCCGACTTTAAGGCAACATTCTGCAGTCCAAAATTTCTTCATATAACTGATGTCCATCACATCAGAGCTGTACAATTCGTCCAAATTTTCGCACTTTTTCTTTAGGTTGATACTGTCGGTGCCGTAACACAGTCCCTCGACATCGAGAAGGAACCCAAACTTGGTGTCAGTGTCGTACAAACGAGCGAACCTTTCATCCATTTATCTGTGAAGACAGTCCAGTGTTCCCTTCATGACTCTTTCCATTTCCTCTTTGGCTGTTAACCCAGCGTCTCTCGAGTTCTCATCAGCTATTTCGTCTCTGATGTCTTTCAACTTTAATATTCCATTCTTGACAAAGACCGAGTCCTTCAAGTGACTCACTGACCAACACTTCTCTTTCATAGCGAAAATGATCTCGGAGGGCTTTCAAATCTAGGGCATCATCGTGGAAGGTCATGCCAGGATCCTGAAGCCTCTTTTCAATATGGTCAATGCGAATGAGTACTTTGTTCCAAAATCCTAGCAAAGTCAGAAAATCGTATCTCAACATGCGGTTATACAGCTGCCTTGTGTCACTTGTTGTTTCACTGGTCTTGTTTTCACTGTCTATCATGTCCTGGAGAACTTGAAGTATCTCCTCAAGGTACTTGTTGATGGGCTCCACTGCTTCTGTCCTTGCACTCCACCTACTTTCGGATTCCGATTTAATAACCACAGACACGGAGGTTTTTAGTTTTTCCCAGCGCTGTGTTGAACGTGACCATCATTGTATCCTTCTTGCCTGCATGTACACCCACCAGGTTGAGTGAGTGATTGTCGCGATTCACAAACACTGCCAGGTTATTTGTCTCACTTATTCTTTGGTGAACAACACTTCTGTGTCCAGCCATCACATCAGCGTTGTCATAGTACTCTGATCGACAATATTGTAGCTCCATTTCGTCCTTCTCTAGCTGTTTCAAGATGTCTTCAACCAAGCTCTCAGCATCCTTCTGGCTTATCTGGATAAAACCAAGGAAGGTCTCTAACACGGACTGTTTTCCTCTCAAAATCAATAAACTCAACATCACCACCATTATAATCAAAGACATATCATAAATCTGAAGACTTTTTTTTTCCACTATCCTAGGACGTGCTCCCAGGGCACGTGTCATATCTGCCGTACCTTAGGTACGCCACTAAATACAATACTCCCTCAGACTAATACGTGAGCGTGCAATAGGTTTTCATTCAAACACAGCTGAAATTTTGCGACCTATTTCCATGCAGCACGGGAGGCCAACCATATAGTAAGCCATAAATTAAGGGGAAAATTGCCGGAAGATGATGCACGACAACTAGAACCTATAAATTTACACATTCCAGTGTTATCTGCAGTCATTAGCTTTCCCTAAAGATGTTGGTGACTGATAATAAAGTGTGAAAAAGTAATGAGAGACGATCATGTGGTGCCGGCGTGAAAAACTTTTGCTTGGAGTGTATAGGACCACCATAACGTAAGTGTATTGGCCATTCACTCCACTAGGAGCAGCACACGTACGGCTCTGAAGTCTTAGCCCTTAATAACCAACAACAACAACTACCTACTCTAATTTATTACTGCAAGTAGTTTTCAATTAGGGTTTGGGAACATGTAATTATTTTTACACTGGTTTTGAAGGCACATTGATGTATGAGCATATAAAAAGTACAATATATATATAAATTTAGCCTAGGATAACCCAGTAAAGTCAAACATTAATTTCTCTTCAGCATATGTTTGTTTAGTATAAGTGAGTTGGGTGCAGATATTTTTGTACAATTTGTTAAAGAAATGAGGACAATATTTCCGAAGTTGACAGGTAATAATGTTAGTAACTGATGCTGCCACATGTTTGTACGTGTATTATACAGGACCACATCAGCATCCTACACACACCCAGGTGTAGGATCAGTGGTGGGATTGGTTGGTTCGTTCATGCCACAGTGGTGGGATTGGCCGGTTAGTTTCTGGCACAGTGGCGGGATTGGCCGGTTAGTTCCAGCCATAGTGGTGGGATTGACTTCCCAGTTCCTGCCACAATGGTGTGATTGATTGGCCAGTTCCTGTCACAGTAGTGGGATTGGCTAGATAGTTCCTGCCACAGTGGTGGGGTTGGTTGATTAGTTCCTGCCACAGTGGTGGGGTTGGCTGGCCAGTTCCTGCCACAGTGGTGGGATTGGCTGGCCAGTTCCTGGCACAGTGGTGGAATTGGCTAGTTAGTTCCTGTCACAGTGGGAGATTGACTGGTTAGTTCCTGCCATAGTGGTGGAATTGGCTAGTTAGTGCCTGCCACAGTGGTGGGATTGGCTGGTTCCTGTCACAGAGGTTGGATTGGCTGGTTAGTTTCTGCCACAGTGGTGGGATTGACTGGCCAGTTCCTGTCACAGTGATGAGATTGGCTGGTTAGTTCCTGCCACAGTTGTGGGATTAGCTGGTTAGTTCCTGTCATAGTGGTTGGATTGGCTGGTTAGTTCTTGTCACAGTAGTGGAGTTAGCTAGTCAGTCCCTGCCATAGTGGTGGAGTTAGCTAGTCAGTTCCTGCCATAGTGGTGGAGTTAGCTAGTCAGTCCCTGCCATAGTGGTGGAGTTAGCTAGTCAGTCCCTGCCATAGTGGTGGAGTTAGTTAGTCAGTCCCTGCCATAGTGGTGGAGTTAGCTAGTCAGTCCCTGCCATAGTGGTGGAGTTAGCTAGTCAGTCCCTGCCATAGTGGTGGAGTTAGCTAGTCAGTCCCTGCCATAGTGGTGGAGTTAGCTAGTCAGTCCCTGCCATAGTGGTGGAGTTAGCTAGTCAGTCCCTGCCATAGTGGTGGAGTTAGCTAGTCAGTCCCTGCCATAGTGGTGGAGTTAGCTAGTCAGTCCCTGCCATAGTGGTGGGACTGGCTTGTTACTTGTCAGTTCTCACAATTTCGGATGCAGCAAAATGACTTAGACTACAGTTTCAGTGTTTTCTTTAATCGTAAATTGGCGATTGGGAAACAGCCTTGGTGCTGTGTAGGCCTGCTGCCTCAGAACTGTGGAGGCCTACTGTCTCAGAACTGTGGAGGCCTGCTGCCTCAGAACTGTGGAGGCCTACTGCCTCAGAACTGTTGAGGCCTGCTGCCTCAGAACTGTGGAGGCCTACTGCCTCAGAACTGTGGAGGCCTCCTGCCTCAGAACTGTGGAGGCCTACTGCCTCAGAACTGTGGAGGCCTACTGCCTCAGAACTGTGGAGGCCTGCTGTCTCAGAACTGGGGAGGCCTGCTGCCTCAGAACTGTGGAGGCCTACTGCCTCAGAACTGTGGAGGCCTACTGCCTCAGAACTGTGGAGGCCTGCTGCCTCAGAACTGTGGAGGCCTGCCGCCTCAGAACTGTGGAGGCCTGCTGCCTCAGAACTGTGGAGGCCTACTGCCTCGCAACTGTGGAGGCCTACTGCCTCAGAACTGTGGAGGCCTGCTGCCTCAGAACTGTGGATGCCTGCTGCCTCAGAACTGGGGAGGCCTGCTGCCTCAGAACTGTGGAGGCCTGCTGCCTCAGAACTGTGGAGGCCTGCTGCCTCAGAACTGTGGAGGCCTGCTGCCTCAGAACTGTGGAGGCCTGCTGCCTCAGAACTGGGGAGGCCTGCTGTCTCAGAACTGTGGAGGCCTGCTGCCTCAGAACTGGGGAGGCCTGCTGTCTCAGAACTGTGGAGGCCTACTGCCTCAGAACTGTGGAGGCCTGCTGCCTCAGAACTGTGGAGGCCTGCTGCCTCAGAACTGTGGAGGCCTTCTGCCTCAGAACTGTGGAGGCCTACTGCCTCAGAACTGTGGAGGCCTACTGCCTCAGAACTGTGGAGGCCTGCTGCCTCAGAACTGTGGAGGCCTGCTGCCTCAGAACTGTGGAGGCCTACTGCCTCAGAACTGTGGAGGCCTGCTGCCTCAGAACTGTGGAGGCCTGCTGCCTCAGAACTGTGGAGGCCTGCTGCCTCAGAACTGTGGAGGCCTGCTGCCTCAGAACTGTGGAGGCCTGCTGCCTCAGAACTGTGGAGGCCTGCTGCCTCAGAACTGTGGAGGCCTGCTGCCTCAGAACTGTGGAGGCCTGCTGCCTCAGAACTGTGGAGGCCTACTGCCTCAGAACTGTGGAGGCCTGCTGCCTCAGAACTGTGGAGGCCTGCTGCCTCAGAACTGTGGAGGCCTGCTGCCTCAGAACTGTGGAGGCCTGCTGCCTCAGAACTGTGGAGGCCTCTGCCTCAGAACTGTGGAGGCCTGCTGCCTCAGAACTGTGGAGGCCTCTGCCTCAGAACTGTGGGAGGCCTGCTGCCTCAGAACTGTGGAGGCCTGCTGCCTCAGAACTGGGAGGCCTACTGCCTCAGAACTGGGAGGCCTGCTGCCTCAGAACTGTGGAGGCCTCTGCCTCAGAACTGGGAGGCCTGCTGCCTCAGAACTGGGGAGGCCTCTGCCTCAGAACTGTGGAGGCCTGCTGCCTCAGAACTGTGGAGGCCTGCTGCCTCAGAACTGTGGAGGCCTGCTGCCTCAGAACTGGGAGGCCTGCTGCCTCAGAACTGGGAGGCCTCTGCCTCAGAACTGTGGAGGCCTGCTGCCTCAGAACTGGGAGGCCTGCTGCCTCAGAACTGTGGAGGCCTGCTGCTCTCCAGAACTGGGAGGCCTGCTGCCTCAGAACTGTGGAGGCCTCTGCCTCAGAACTGGGAGGCCTCTGCCTCAGAACTGGGAGGCCTGCTGCCTCAGAACTGGGAGGCCTGCTGCCTCAGAACTGTGGAGGCCTGCTGCCTCAGAACTGGGAGGCCTGCTGCCTCAGAACTGGGAGGCCTCTGCTCAGAACTGGAGGCCTGCTGCCTCAGAACTGGGGAGGCCTGCTGCCTCAGAACTGTGGAGGCCTGCTGCCTCAGAACTGGGGAGGCCTGCTGCCTCAGAACTGTGGGAGGCCTGCTGCCTCAGAACTGGGGAGGCCTCGCTGCCCTCCAAGGGAGAGCTGCCCGCTGGGAGGCCTGCTGCCTCAGAACTGGGAGGCCTGCTGCCTCAGAACTGTGGAGGCCTGCTGCCTCAGAACTGGGAGGCCTGCTGCCTCAGAACTGTGGAGGCCTGCTGCCTCAGAACTGTGGAGGCCTGCTGCTCAGAGGAGCCCTGCCTCAGAACTGGAGGCCTCTGCCTCAGAACTGTGGAGGCCTGCTGCCTCAGAACTGTGGAGGCCTGCTGCCTCAGAACTGGGGAGGCCTGCTGCCTCAGAACTGGGGAGGCCTACTGCCTCAGAACTGGGAGGCCTGCTGCCTCAGAACTGGGGAGGCCTACTGCCTCAGAACTGTGGAGGCCTGCTGCCTCAGAACTGTGGAGTCCTGCTGCCTCAGAACTGAGGAGGCCTGCTGCCTCAGAACTGGGGAGGCCTGCTGCCTCAGAACTGGGGAGGCCTGCTGCCTCAGAACTGGGGAGGCCTGCTGCCTCAGAACTGGGGAGGCCTGCTGCCTCAGAACTGGGGAGGCCACGGGGCATAAAAAATGTCTGCTTATACGCTGACGGAATAAACTCATTTATGACTGTCAGTGTTGGCAAGGTTCGAGATGTGTAGTCAAGAGAGGCCTTTGAATGAGCTGACAGCTCAGTCTATCGACAAGACAACCTCTTCGAGTAAATAGTAAAGCAATGCTATTGGTCTGCTTATCTCTAAAAAAGTCATATTTAAAACAAAGATTTCTACACAAAGCAAAGTCTCGAATCTTTACGTTTCAGAAAAGTGGATCGACACTGAATTAGCATTTCTGGAGTAAAACATTTGTGATGAACTTAAAGAAATTTATCAACTGAAAACAAAAAGACTGGTACACACACAGGCTATAAACTTCTAGGAGACAGAAATCGTAGGACATAAATTTTCTTTAGGATTATCGATCTATTATGACATAGTACAAAGAACACAGTCATTAACATGAGCTTTGCATGATTACAACTACACAAGACTACTTGAATAACTCAGGCATGAAAAGAAACTTTAAGACCGGTTATAAATCAATAGAAAAAGCAATCTGAGATTTACCAAGTACTGAATGTAAAACTAGTTTTTTTTTTTACATACAGTTGAAGACTATTAGCATATGCAACAAATGTCCACGATTATTGAAAGTAGGACATTTAACATTTAAGATAAGATTACAAATTCGTTTTATTTTTTCAAATTATTACTTAAAGTATTATCTGCAACCTACTATTTTACACAATTTAGCTTTAAATTATACAAAAAGTTAACTTCATGAACAACCCACTTGCAAAGAATCCCGTTTCCTGGTTATATTGTATCGGAAAGTGGCAAGTGTGGAACAAGCAGGACGCCCTGGAGTCTTGCCTTGTTTGAACTGCTCTGTATAGGCTGCCTCCAGGTATTTGAATGTTCTACACGTGCTTAAACGGGATAAACTTCCTATAGTGGTACTGTCGGTAAAGTTTAAAATGATTCGACTGGGGTGCGAGCTAAATGAGAAATCCATTACTGACAGGCTGGTCACTTCCTACGAGTGATGTTATTGGCTGGCCAGTTTCTTCAGCAGTGATGGGACTAGCAAGTCAGTTGCTGCCAGAGTAATGTTATTGGCTGGTCAATTTCTTCAGCAGTGATGGGACTAGCAAGTCAGTTCCTACCAGAGTGGTACGACTGACTACCTAGTTATGCCAACTGGTATGATTTGACATTCAGTTGGTGTGTCTGTGGTATGACTGGCTGACCAGTAGCTGCTATTGTGGTGTGATCGTCTGCTCAATTTCTGTCACACTGGCATGACTGAATGATCAATTTCTGCTAATAAATTGTCACTGGCTGCTCAATTCCTGCCACAATGTTGGGATTAGCCAGTCAGTTTCTGCTATAATCCACCAACTCACTGCTCTGCTAATCCCTTCCAGGTTATTTAGGCAAAAAAAATGATCCATTTTTGACATTGCATTAGACAACAAATGTAAACGTGCTAAACTTTGGCTCTATTTCATATATTTTAGATCACCTACGTCACTGGTACAGCTCAGCTGGTTGCAAAACTATGTGACCTGGCTCTCTGTTGGGAAATTACTTAATCGAGTATTGTATAATGATGTTATCTCTTTCTCTCTCTCTCTCTCTCTCTCTCTCTCTCTCTCTCTCTCTCTCTCTCTCTCTCTCTCTCTCTCTCTCTCTCTCTCTCTCTCTCTCATTTAAAATATTGTCTCTATTGCTGACTGCTTTTTTTTTCTTACAAAAAATGTATATTCGGTGTATGAAGCGATATTTTGTGAAATTTTCATTAACAGAGGTATGTTTCCATTACCTGTTTTAATTACAAGAGTCTGGTTCATGAAGTGTATCTGTCTGCCTGTTTGTTACGGACGTTGCTGCTACTGTTACTGTTGCTGCTGATTCTGCTGGTGCAGTTTCTAGTGCTGCTGTTTCTGTTGCAGCTGAAGATTCGCTTTTTTTTTTCCAGCTACATTAAGCGTTTTTTGTTGAGGTCACTTTTGCCGTTTCATGTTTTTGTTGTCGCTCGTGCTTCAGTTCCAGTTTACTGTCATTCGTGCTTCAGTTCCAGTTTACTGTCATTCGTGCTTCAGTTCCAGTTTACTGTCATTCGTGCTTCAGTTCCAGTTTACTGTCATTCGTGCTTTAGTTCCAGTTTACTGTCATTCGTGCTTCAGTTCCAGTTTACTGTCATTGGTGCTTCAGTTCCAGTTTACTGTCATTCGTGCTTCAGTTCCAGTTCTTTATTGTTTACACTGTTCTTGCTGCTTTTTCTGCTACTGTTGATGCAGTTATTGCTGACATACTGTTGCTGCTGTTACTCCGGTCATTCCAGCAGTTGTTGTGGCTGAAACAACGCTGGAACGGCCGATCCGTTAGAAAAAGTTGTGCCAGAAATCGTGTTTATCAACGGAAAGAAACAGTGTGCTCAAGAATCTTTAGAAATTATTATTAGCATTACAGTTATGGTTAAGCACACACACACAATGCGGGTTATGACATATTGTAAAAACTTTTCGTTCACCAGTTCATTAAAGTCCCTTGTGGGCGAAACGTCTTCACAATATAAGGTCATAACCTGCATTCTGTGTCGGTATACACTACCATTGTATTAACATCCGTAGGAGTCGCACATTGCCTGAAGAATGGAAGGCAATCAGATTCGATGCACGAATGAGAGAAGATAGTTGGAGTTTCTTCCATCATGGCTCCTGCACCAGCATCAAAGCACTTTCCTTGAGGGCCTTTAGAGTGTTGATCTCCAGTTCCTAGACCCCTCAGGAGGACTGAAGAGGAGCACGTGTGACTTTGTCTTGCAATAAGAAAAGAACGTTATCCATGGGAGCAGAGAGGGGAATGTATGAGAGTATAGTGGTACCAATGTTCTTATATGGGTGTGAAGCATGGGTGGTGAATGTTGTAGCAAGGAGAAGGCTGGAGGCAGTGGAGATGCCGTATCTGAGAGCAATGTGGTGTGAATATAACGCAAAGAATATGGAGTTTGGAAATTAGGAGTAGGTGTGGAGTTTCTAAAAGTATTATCCAGAGGGCTGAGGAGGGGTTGTTGAGGTGGTTTGGACATTTAGAGAGCATGGAAATAGAATGACTTGGAGGGCATATAAATCTGTAGTGGAAGGCGGGATAATGGTCATCCTAGAAAAGGTTGGAGGGAGGTGATAAAGGAGGTTTTGTGTGCAAGGAGCTTGGACTTCCATCAAGCGTGAGTGAGCGTGCTAGATAGGAGCGAGTGAAAATGAATGGTTTTCATGACTTAATGTGCTGTTGGAGTGTGAGTAAAATAACATTTATGAAGGATTCAGGGAAACTGGTTAGCCGAATTTGAGTCCTGGAGGTGGGAAGTACAGTGCCTGCACTCTGAAGGAGAGGTGTTGATATGTTGCAGTTTTTTTCTGTAATGTAGGTTCGCCTCTGGCAAGACAGTGATGGAGTGAATGATAATGAAAATGTTTCTTCTTTTTCGGGTTATCCTGCCTTGATGGGAAATGGCCAATGTATTAATATATATGTCGTGCCGAATAAGTAAAACTTGCGATTTTGACTTTAATAGCAATGCATTTCTTGCCTAATAGGGGAAGCAAAAATTTGTATATGCAATAATTTCTCAAAAATCATTTTGAACCTAACGAAAAAAATATATTTCATTGTGTTTGTTTATTATTAAATTATTGTAAACTTATATAAAATATATTTAGTTGGATTAGGCTAAATTAAATTGCGCTTTTTATAAGGTTAGGTAAGTTTCCTAAGGTTCTTTCGGTACAAAATCATTAATTTTTATACTAACATAAATGAAAAATATATATCTTTAAATGTATAAGGGAAATTTTTAGAAAGGACTTAATTTTAAATGCTAATTGACTAGTTTTACCTATTCTACACGACATATATATATATATATATATATATATATATATATATATATATATATATATATATATATATATATATATATATATAATATATATATATATATATATATATATATATATATATATATATATATATATATATATATATATATATATATATATATAAATATATATATATATATATAATATACAGTATATATGAACTCTACAAAGGCCTCGATGCAGGAACTGCCAAGTTTGCCTGCCAACAACCTCTTTACTTCACACTCACCAAAGTTCTGGAATTCCTCAAGCCTCTATGATTCACCTTTGGAAACAAGGCAAAACTTTAAAACCTCTCTAGGAGCAGCTTCAAAAAAAATTGAAAATGGCTCTTCTACAAACCTGCCACCTTAATCTGATGTTCCTACCTGCCTGCCTGCCTGCCTGCCTGCCTGCCTGCCTGCCTGCCTGCCTGCCCTGTCCTGCGACCTAGCCTGCTGCCAGCTTCTCAAGTCCTCCAACCACCACAAGACCGTTGCAACAGTGCCTGATAATCCTGTTTCTCTATTCTGTCCCACGAACTACTAGCTGCTGGGTTAAGCCCTGGCACTATCTCTACGACTGTGGACACACCTCTCCAACGCTATTCTTCACCTGTCTCGTCTTCCCAGGTCACCTCACATGGGGTCTTACCTAAACTCTCTTGTCTTGGGAGGCAGAGTGAGACAAAAGGCGTTGCCTGACAATCTGGTACCAGACATTGAAGGAAGTATATTAAGAACCAGTAGAAACAGACAACCCAGTCCATAAGAGTTGATTATGTAATAATAACCAGGGGAATATATCACTAGCGACATGTCAGTTATCACGACAATACTGTCTGACTTCCATATGTTTCGTTATAAAGGAACTTAAATTCTGATTTCTTTTGTTTGTGGCAATATGATTTTGGAATTTTCCTAAAGAATTGGGTGGTAGAACTACAAATGGATCTGGACAGGCTGCAAGCCTGGTCCAGCAATTGGCTCCTGGAGTTCAACCCCACCAAGTGTAAAGTCATGAAGATTGGGGAAGGGCAAAGAAGACCGCAGGCGGAGTACAGTCTAGAGGGCCAGAGACTACAAACCTCAATCAAGGAAAAAGATCTTGGGGTGAGTATAACACCAGGCACATCTCCTGAGGCGCACATCAACCAAATAACTGCTGCAGCATACGGGCGCCTAGCAAACCTAAGAACAGCATTCCGACATCTTAATAAAGAATCGTTCAGGACCCTGTACACTGTGTACGTTAGGCCCATACTGGAGTATGCAGCACCAGTTTGGAACCCACACCTAGCCAAGCACGTAAAGAGGCTAGAGAAAGTGCAAAGGTTTGCAACAAGACTAGTCCCGGAGCTAAGGGGTATGTCCTACGAGGAGAGGTTAAGAGAAATCGACCTGACGACATTGGAGGACAGGAGAGATAGGGGACACATGATAACGACATATAAAATACTGAGAGGAATTGACAAGGTGGACAGAGACAGAATGTTCCAGAGATGGGACACAGCAACAAGGGGACACAGTTGGAAGTTGAAGACTCAGATGAATCACAGGAATGTTAGGAAGTATTTCTTCAGTCACAGAGTGGTCGGGAAGTGGAATAGTTTGGGAAGCAATGTAGTAGAGGCAGGATCCATTCATAGCTTTAAGAAGAGGTATGATAAAGCTCATAGGGCAGGGAGAGTGACCCAGTAGAGGTCAGTGAAGAGTAAGGGCCAGGAGCTATGAATTGACCCCTGCAACCACAACTAGGTGAGTACACACACACACACACATACACAAACACACGACGTACAAACTACTCAGAGGAATTAACAGAGTGGATAGGAAGAGTCTGAGAGTACAGCTACAAGTTAAAAGCACAGATGAGTCACAGAGATAAACTATACCACGGGTGGGGATTGAACTCGTGGCGAGTGAGTCGTAAAACTCCAGGCCAGCGCTTAAGCCACTGGGCCAGCTGGCTACAATATCATTCATCCAAATAGGTATATTTATACACCAAAGAGAAGTTATCACAGGCCCCACTGTGACCACAAAGATGTTAGGCAATGCTTCTTGAGCCTTTAGAGTGGTCATGAAGTGGAACGACCGAGTGAGCCAAGTGATTGAGGTAGAATCCATACATAGCTTTAAGAATAGATGTGATAGGGTTTACACAATCATGAAAGAGTGACACCAGTAGCAACCAGCAGGAAGTGGGACCAGGAGCTTAGACCCGATCCCTGCAACCACAATTAGGCGAGTACACTCACTATCTTGTAGTTCCTGCGTAGAACAAAACAACAAAGACCATGTACATGACTGATGTAGAATACAATCTACTCACTAATATAACAAAGTTATCTTACCTTATATCTCGATCTGTCTTTATTTATTCCCTTTGAGGCTCCACTAAATTACTTGGTTCACTTGGTTTATAACCTATCGACTTCACGAGGCTCATTATAACTGCATGTCTCTTGTCCGCCACCAGTCAAGGACACTTTAATCCATATATTAAGATTAAATTCTCGATATACATTGAGTGATATACACCTCTTGATGTATATACAATTAGCAATGTACACCTCTAGGTGTATATACTGAATGATATATACTTCTCGGTATGTGTATATATATAATATTTAAATTATGTATACATTATATATATATATATATATATATTATATATATATATATATATATATATATATATATATATATATATATATATATATATATATATATATATATATATATATATATATAATGTCGGACTAAATAGGTAAAACTGGTCAATTAGCAAGAAATTTTTAGAAAGGAATTAAAATTAATTCCTTTCTAAAATTTCTCTTATACATTTAAAGATATATTTTTTCATTTATGTTAATGTAAAAATTGATAATTTTGTACCAAAGAACCTTAGAAAACTTACCTAACCCTATTATAACAAGAGCAATTTTATTTAGCCTAATCCAATTAAATATGTTTTAGATAAGTTTACAATAATTTAATAATAAACAAACAGGTTCAGAATGATTTTTGCGAAATTATTGCCTACACAATTTTCTCTTGCCTTATTCGGCAAGAAGAGCGATGCAATTTAAACCAAAATCGCAAGTTTTACCTATTCGACACGACATATATAAATATATTTACAATCATGCGTCGTTAGGCGATTTCATCGTTGTGTTTACGTTTTACACAAACCCAGATGGTATTGCCTACTACACACTTAGCCTATATGATTTGGTTTTTCATCAGAGATTTGCTCTAAGCAGATAATGTACCACGAACGTTCTCTCTTTCAGTGTTGGGGGTTCATGTTTTCCAACTGTTTAAGGAACTTGTTGAGGTCTGCAAAGCTTCTGCTAAATTCTTCACTGTGAATTTTCTCTGGGGTTCTTCTACTTTTTCTTCTCCTGCAGGAGTCATACTGTTTTACAGTAAACTGTTTTTTATAAGTAGAAAGAGTACACTCTAGGTCTAGAATAACGATAAAAAGTATTGTGAAACATAAACCAGTAAGACAGTTGCTTATTATTATTGTCAAGTATTATGTTCTGTACATAGCTTTGATACACTGCCGTCGTATATGCAGTTCGTCGTTGACCGAAACTTCGTTATGCGGCGCGTGACTGTATGTGCATTATATATATATATATATATATATATATATATATATATATATATATATATATATATATATATATATATATATATATATATATATATATATATATATATATATATATATATATAGTATTATATATATATATATATATATATATATATATATATATATATAATATTTAAATTATGTATACATTATATATATATATATATATATATATATATATATATATATATATATATATATATATATATATATATATATATATAATGTCGGACTAAATAGGTAAAACTGGTCAATTAGCAAGAAATTTTTAGAAAGGAATTAAAATTAATTCCTTTCTAAAATTTTCTCTTATACATTTAAAGATATATTTTTTTCATTTATGTTAATGTAAAAATTGATAATTTTGTACCAAAAGAACCTTAGAAAACTTACCTAACCCTATTATAACAAGAGCAATTTTATTTAGCCTAATCCAATTAAATATGTTTTAGATAAGTTTACAATAATTTAATAATAAACAAACAGGTTCAGAATGATTTTTGCGAAATTATTGCCTACATCTCTATTGTCCATGGGGAAGTGGAAAAGAATCTTTCCTCCGTGGGCCATGCGTGTCGTATGAGGCGACTGGGATGCCGGGAGCAATGGGCTAGTAACCCCTTCTCCTGTACAAATCTACTAAAAACGAGAAGAAGAAAAACTTTATAAAATTGGGTTGTCTGAATGTGCGTGGATGTAGTGCGGATGATAAGAAAGAGATGATTGCCGATGTTATGAATGAAAAGAAGTTGGATGTCCTGGCCCTAAGCGAAACAAAGCTGAAGGGTATGGCGAGTTTCAGTGGGGAGAAATAAATGGGATTAAGTCAGGAGTATCTGAGAGAGTTAGAGCTAAGGAAGGGGTAGCAATAATGTTGAAGGATCAGTTATGGAAGGAAAAGAGGGAATATAAATGTGTAAATTCAAGGATTATGTGGATTAAAATAAGGGTCGGATGCGAAAAGTGGGTCATAATAAGCGTGTATGCACCTGGAGAAGAGAGGAGTGTAGAGAGAGAGAGAGATTTTGGGAGATGTTAAGCGAATGTATAGGAACTTTTGAACCAAATGAGAGAGTAATTGTGGTAGGGGACCTAAATGCTAAAGTGGGAGAAACATGCAGAGAGGGTGTAGTAGGTAAGTTTGGGGTGCCAGGTGTAAATGATAATGGGAGCCCTTTGATTGAACTTTGTATAGAAAGGGGTTTAGTTATAGGTAATACATATTTTAAGAAAAAGAGGATAAATAAGTATACAAGATATGATGTAGGGCGTAATGACAGTAGTTTGTTGGACTATGTATTGGTAGATAAAAGACTGTTGAGTAGACTTCAGGATGTGCATGTTTATAGAGGGCTACAGATATATCAGATCACTTTTTAGTTATAGCTACAGTGGGAGTAAAAGGTAGATGGGATACAAGGAAAATAGAATCAGTAAGTAAAAGAGAGGTGAAGGTTTATAAACTAAAAGAGGAGGCAGTTAGGGTAAGATATAAACAACTATTGGAGGATAGATGGGCTAGTGAGAGTGTAGGCAATGGGGTCGAAAATGTATGGGGTAGATTTAAAATGTAGTGTTAGAGTGTTCAGCAGAAGTTTGTGGTTACAGGCGAGTGGGTGCAGGAGGGGAAAAGGAGCGATTGGTGGAATGATGATGTAAAGAGAGTAGTAAGGGAGAAAAGTTAGCATATGAGAGGTTTTTACAAAGTAGAAGTGATGCAAGGAGGGAAGAGTATATGGAGAGAAAAGAGAGGTTAAAAGAGTGGTGAAGCAATGTAAAAAGAGAGCAGATGAGAGAGTGGGTGAGATGTTATCAGCAAATTTTGTTGAAAATAAGAAAAAGTTTTGGAATGAGATTAATAAGTTGAGGAAGCCTAGAGAACAAATGGATTTGACAGTTAAAAATAGGAGAGGAGAGTTATTAAATGGAGAGTTAGAGGTATCGGGAAGATGGAGAGAATATTTTGAGGATTTGTTAAATGTTGATGAAGACAGGGAAGCTGTGATTTCGTGTGTAGGGCAAGGAGGAATAACATCTTGTAGGAGTGTGGAAGAGCCAGTTGTGGGTGTAGGGAAGTTCGTGAGGCAGTGGGTAGAATGAAAGGGGTAAGGCAGCTGGGATTGATGGGATAAAGATAGAAATGTTAAAAGCAGGTGGGGATATAATTTTGGAGTGGTTGGTGCTATTATTTAATAAATGTATGGAAGAGGGTAAGGTACCTAGGGATTGGCAGAGAGCGTGTATTGTTCCTTTGTATAAAGGCAAAGGGGACAAAGAGAGTGCAAAAATTATAGGGGAATAAGTCTGTTGAGTGTACCTGGTAAAGTGTATGGTAGAGTTATTATTGAAAGAATTAAGAGTAAAACAGAAAGCAGGATAGCAGATGAACAAGGGGGCTTTAGGAAAGGTAGGGGGTGTGTAGACCAAGTGTTTACAGTGAAACATATAGGTGAACAGTATTTGGATAAGGGTAAAGATGTTTTTGTGGCATTTATGGATTTGGAAAAGGCGTATGATAGGGTAGATAGGGGGGTAATGTGGCAGATGTTGCAGGTGTATGGAATAGGAGGAAGGTTACTGAAAGCAGTGAAGAGTTTTTATGAGGATAGTGAGGCTCAGGTTAGAGTGTGTAGGAGGGAAGGGGACTATTTCCCAGTAAAAGTGGGCCTTAGACAAGGATGTGTGATGTCACCGTGGTTGTTCAATATATTTATAGATGGGGTTGTAAGAGAAGTGAATGCGAGGGTCTTGGCAAGAGGTGTTGGGCTAAAAGATAAAGAAGCAAATACAAAGTGGGAGTTGTCACAGTTGCTTTTGCTGATGACACTGTGCTTTTGGGAGATTCTGAAGAGAAGCTGCAGAGGTTGGTGGATGAATTTGGTAGGGTGTGTAAAAGAAGAAAATTGAAAGTGAATATAGGAAAGAGTAAGGTGATGAGGATAACAAAAAGAATAGGTGACGAAAGATTGGATATCAGATTGGAGGGAGAGAGTATGGAGGAGGTGAATGTATTCAGATATTTGGGAGTGGACATGTCGGCGGATGGGTCTATGAAGGATGAGGTGAATCATAGAATTGATGAGGGAAAAGGGTGAGTGGAGCACTTCGGAGTCTGTGGTGACAAAGAACCTTGTCTATGGAAGTAAAGAGGGAATGTATGAGAGTATAGTTATACCAACGCTCTTATATGGGTGTGAAGCATGGGTGATGAATGTTGCAACGAGGAGAAGGCTGGAGGCAGTGGAGATGTCATGTCTGAGGTCAATGTGTGGTGTGAATATAATGCAGAGAATTCGGAGTTTGGAAATTAGGAGGAGGTGCGGGATTACCAAAACGATTGTCCAGAGAGCTGAGGAGGGGTTGTTGAGGTGGTTTGGACATGTAGAGAGAATGGAACGAGACAGAGTGACTTCGAGAGTGTATAAATCTGTAGTGGAGGGAAGGCGGGGTAGGGGTCGGCCTAGGAAAGGTTGGAGGGAGGGGTAAAGGAAGTTTTGTGTGCGAGGGGCTTGGACTTCCAGCAAGCATGTGTAGCGTATTTGATAGGAGTGAATGGAGGCATATGGTTTTAATACTTGACGTGCTGTTGGAGTGTGAGCAAAGTAACATTTATGAAGGGATTCAGGAAACCGGCAGGCCGGACTTGAGTTCTGGAGATGGGAAGTACAGTGCCGGCACTCTGAAGGAGGGGTGTTAATGTTGCAGTTTTATAACTGTAGTGTAAAGCACCCTTCTGGCAAGACAGTGATGGAGTGAATGATGATGAAAGTTTTTCTTTTTCGGGCCACCCTGCCTTGGTGGGAATCGGCCGATGTGTTAATAAAATAAATAATAATAAAATATATATATATATATATATATATATATATATATATATATATATATATTTGTCAGAGGGCTGAAGAGGGGTTGTTGAGGTGGTTTGGTCATTTAGAGAGAATGGATCAAAGTAGAATGACTTGGAGAGCGTATAAATCTGTAGGGGAAGGAAGGCGGGGTAGGGGTCGTCCTAGAAAAGGTTGGAGGGAAGGGGTAAAGGAGGTTTTGTGGGCGAGAGGCTTGGACTTCCAGCAAGCATGTGTGAGCGTGTTAGATAGGAGTGAATGGAGACGAATGGTTTTTGGGACATGACGATCTGTTGGAGTGTGAGCAGGGTAACATTTTGTGAAGGGATTCAGGGAAACCAGTTAATTGATTTATTTGGACTTGAGTCCTGGAAATGGGAAGTACAATGCCTGCACTTTAAAGGAGGGTCTGAGATAGTGACAGCTGGGAGGGACTTTTCTCAGCTGTCGTATCTGAGCTCCTCTGCAAAGACAGTGATTATGTATGAGTGTGGTGAAAGTGTTGAATGATAATGAAAGTATTTTCTTTTGGGGATTTTCTTTCTTTTGGGTCACCCTGCCTCGGTGGGAGACGGCCGACTTGTTGAAAAAAAAAAAAATATATATATATATATATATATATAAGACAACCACTATGAAAAAAATAGAAAATTCCAAGGAACTTGATATCCTTGATAAGGAGTAGTCCTGAAAGCGCTTGGAATTCTTCTATTTTTCATAGTGGTTGTCTTGCATATTTTGATATCACCTGTTTACTGTGATCTTTTTGCATATATATATATATATATATATATATATATATATATATATATATATATATATATATATATATATATATATATATATATATATATATATATATATATAAGAGGTACCACCTCTAGAACTTTACTGGGACCCTCATCCTCAGAGAAGACAATAAACGTACCTCAGGGATAACTCAGTAACCATAGGGAGAGCTGATTGATAGCTGTAGGTCTTTCGTGTTGTAATCAACACATCATCAGGAGCTTGTCAGTTTTATGCTGAGGAATTGAGGTGTACTTAGGATCTGCTTTCCTGCCTTCTCTGTGTTTGACGAGCGTCTTGTAAAGAGTTGCATGGGGTTAGCCTCATTGTTTGATAGTACCCGGTAGATAAACCTCTCTTTTAAGTGAGTGCTCAAAAGTGAGGTGCTGAAAGTTGGAAATGGCGTCAGTAACATAATACTAATAATGACACACCAATATTACATTATCTTGGTAGAGAGGACATCATCTACAACTTTATTGCTTAACCTCAGGTTAGGAGTGAGATAGATTGGATTTCAGAGAGACTTGCCTAGCATGGACCAGTAGGCTTCCTTCAGTGCTCATCAATTCTTATGTTCTTACAGATATTAGTGGACCTCGCCACCTGTGGCACCAAATTTCAGCATCTTCCCTCTGGTTTCAGTATAAAAGACACCATTGTCACACTTCATCTTCACATTAATCAAGACTATGAGAGCTGAATACGTCAAAGTTGTGAGCCTGATTACCTCAGAGCTGGTACTGAATTCTAGGCTGAGAAACTGATTACCTCAAAATTGAGGGACTGATCACCACTGCTTCTGTTGTCTACAATACTTAAGTCACCTCTGTACTCGATTGAAGAAGCCTACTGAGTTGGCGAAAGATTTTAATAATAAAAGATGCCAACTTATGCGCGTCTTGCCCGTCTATGTAATGCTTTGACAGTTTTAACATTACCCCACTCTTAATATCTATATTTGTATTGTTCTTCTTTTCTATTTCATTCTCCACCCTTCTCTTTCCTGTCTTCTCTTCCCTCTCCTCATTTTCATTTATTCTGTTACCTCTCTTCTCTTATTTTCTCTTTCCTTTCTTATCTTCCTTCTTGTGTCCTTGTGCAGGACTGAGAGTGCCACTTGGCACCTTTATGGGTGAAGTAGTGGAGGTTGGTTTTTGGTGGCATCGCAATGATTCCAGTGTTGCACTGGGTCACTCATTCTCTGGTACCTTTGTAGTCTACTCTTTTGTAGCCAAGCCTCCTGCTCTCCTTTCCCGTCCCTTCCCGTTCTCCTTTCCTGTCTTTCCTTTCCCATCCTGTTCTTTCTTTGCTGTCTCTTCTGTTCCCTCGTGTTCTCCATTCTTGTCTCTCCTGTCCCTTCCTGTCATCCTTTTCTATCTATCCCGTTTCCTCTTGTTCTTTCCTGTCCCTTCCTACTCTCCTTTCCTGTCTCTCCCGTCACCAGCATCTAGGGTGCCTTGCCCTAGATGCTGGTGAAGAGCTCTTGATCTGTAGCACTGCAGCTACGCTCCACTTCCTTGGATCAAACCTGATGACCTCCCATTCTCCAGGCACTGAATGATCCCTCTTGGTTGAACTCTTCTCCATGAATATAACAAAAAGAAAGAGAAAAAAAATCACAAGCGAAAACAAAAACCACAAAACAAATACAAAAAATACAAAAGCAACGATTATTTTTTGTAAACTATCGAGATAGTTTATCTTGTCTCGTTATTTTATAACTTGGAACGGTAGTGTTTCCTGCTCTGTGATTGACTACAATGGAAGTAATTCTTGCTCTGTGATTGGCTACAAGGATAAAGTTTCTTGCTCTATGATTGGCTACAAGGGTAATGTTTCCAGCTCAGTGATTGGCTACAATGATATTTTGCGCTCTGTGATTGGCTGCAATGGTAGTGTTTCTAGCTCTGTGATTGGCTACAAGGGTAATGTTTCCTGTTCTATGATTGGCTAAAATGGTAATGTTTCCTGTTCTGTGATTGGCTACAAGAGTAATGTTTCCAGCTCTGTTATTGGCTACAAGAGTAATGCTTCCAGCTCTGTGATTGGCTACAAGAGTAATGCTTGGAGGCGTGTGAGTGGTTGACAGCCGTGGTTCAGTGCGCTGGTGGCGGCGCTGGTGGCGGCGCCTGTGTCAGGTTGGACGACAAATGAGTCAATGGCAGTGTGTATATTTTTGTTCTCCCTTTCCTCTCCCTTCCTTCCTCCCTTCCCTCTCCCTACCTCCCTTCCCCTCCTGTTCCTCCCCCACCCTCGGGTGACCCGCTGACCCCGTGGGAAATCAGGTAAAGGCATCCAGTATGATTATTTTTACTGTGTGGCCCATGACGGCTCATCCCAGCGTTATGACACGTCGCAAACATGTAAATACGAAAGGTTCTGATGGTATTATGGTGGAGCTGAGCTTCATAGTCCACTCTGTCTTGCAGCCGCCTCGACCCGACCCGACCCGCCCGTCTTCATGCAAATGCCCGCCATGAACTATTCCAGAATTTTGTAAATTAAGGAAAAAAATCTATTTTGTTTTTCCTAAACTCAGAGGGACTAGTTGTTGGTGTTATTGTTGGGTCGTGGAGTGTGTGATCTGTGCCGCTTTTATTTTGAAAATATTGCTTTATCTTGTATATTTTTTTCATGCAGTTAAAAGCCTGAGTAGATTTATCATCCACTATTATAACATGAACGAAGATAATTACGTGTATGGAGCAACTTGCAATGTGATCAGACTTACTGATGTTGTAGTGGCCAGGCATAGGCTTGGTTACAAGTACTTCTGGCAGTTTGGCAGACACACGGATGATGATCAAACCAAATACAAAGTACGTAGCCAGCCTTATGGTCACTATCTTGAACACTATGAGCTCAGTTGTCCATTTTTTGAGGAACAGAGAGATAGATAGTATAATAATATATGTGATATGTCAAGATATCTTATTTTCTTGTAACAGATAAATCAACTGTAGATAAAAATCCGAATGAACTCTGTTAACCCTTTTGAGGCCTAGCTCCTAGGCCTTTTGTGCATTCATAAGCTCTTGCGCTATCGTTCACAGGGTGAATATGGGGTTCACAATAAACTAGCCACTACTCTCCACAGGGTGAATATGGGGTTCACAATAAACTAGCCACTACTCTCCACAGGGTGAATATGGGGTTCACAATAAACTAGCCACTACTCTCCACAGGGTGAATATGGGGTTCACAATAAACTAGCCACTACTCTCCACAGGGTGAATATGGGGTGCACAATAAACTAGCCACTACTCTCCACAGGGTGAATATGGGGTTCACAATAAACTAGCCACTATCCACAGAGTGAATATGGGGTGCACAATAAACTAGCCACTACTCTCCACGGGGTGAATATGGGGTGCACAATAAACTAGCCACTACTCTCCACAGGGTGAATATGGGGTTCACAATAAACTAGCCACGACTCTCCACAGGGTGAATATGGGGTTCACAATAAACTAGCCACTACTCTTCACAGGGTGAATATGGGGTTCACAATAAACTAGCCACTACTCTCCACGGGGTGAATATGGGGTGCACAATAAACTAGCCACTACTCTCCACGGGGTGAATAAGGGTGCACAATAAACTAGCCACTACTCTCCACGGGGTGAATATGGGGTTCACAATAAACTAGCCACTACTCTCCACAGGGTGAATATGGGGTTCACAATAAACTAGCCACTACTCTCCACAGGGTGAATATGGGGTTCACAATAAACTAGCCACTACTCTCCACAGGGTGAATATGGGGTTCACAATAAACTAGATACTACTCTCCACAGGGTGAATATGGGGTTCACAATAAACTAGCCACTATACACAGAGTGAATATGGGGTGCACAATAAACTAGCCACTACTCTCCACGGGGTGAATATGGGGTGCACAATAAACTAGCCACTACTCTCCACAGGGTGAATATGGGGTTCACAATAAACTAGCCACTACTCTCCACAGGGTGAATATGGGGTTCACAATAAACTAGCCACTACTTTCCACAGGGTGAATATGGGGTTCACAATAAACTAGCCACTACTCTCCACAGGGTGAATATGGGGTTCACAATAAACTAGCCACTACTCTCCACAGGGTGAATATGGGGTTCACAATAAACTAGCCACTACTCTCCACAGGGTGAATACGGGGTTCACAATAAACTAGCCACTACTCTCCACGGGGTGAATATGGGGTGCACAATAAACTAGCCACTACTCTCCACGGGGTGAATATGGGGTGCACAATAAACTAGCCACTACTCTCCACGGGGTGAATATGGGGTTCACAATAAACTAGCCACTACTCTCCACGGGGTGAATATGGGGTGCACAATAAACTAGCCACTACTCTCCACGGGGTGAATATGGGGTTCACAATAAACTAGCCACTACTCTCCACAGGGTGAATATGGGGTGCACAATAAACTAGCAGCTTCGCCGGCAAAATCTAATCTTTTTCATTCATATGGACAGGACGGGGATGAGTGAATGGAATTAAATCAAATGCATCAGAGAAAACTAAAGCTCAAGAAAGGGGGCATCAGGAATATTAAGTAATCAACTGTAGATGGATGAGAGGAAGGTTTTATAATTACAACTCAAGACTAAACCATTATTACAGTCATTAATATCATTGTTGATGTGTATGATCTCCTCTGACTCTCGTTATTAATGGTATACGACACCGACAAGTTGTCTTATTCATGTTTGGACCTTGTTTAGAAAATGCCTATTTTCTTGTTATTTTCCTTAATAAAAACACATGACAGGAGGAATAATACAGCAGACCAACTGGCCCATACCTAGGCAAGTCTTTCTCAAACCCACTAACAAAAATATTTGCTTGGATAACCTTATTAACTCCTGTACAACTCCCACTCAAATTCTCACTCATGTATTTGTCTAGCGTAAATTTGAAGCTGCCCAAGGTTTTAGCTTCATTGACCCTACTAGGCAGACTGTTCCACTCAAGACTAGAGCTGTTAGCGTTGGGAAAGTGAGGTAACTTCAGTTCACACGAACTGCCGTCCCGTGCCTTTCTGTACGCTTACTGTTTCAGTAAGTTATTAAAATTTGTTGTTCTCGACAAAGTTAATTTTGGGTAGGCTAACTGCACATACACAACAGCACCTGCACACACACAACAGCACCTGCACACACACAACACCTGCACATACAACATTCGCACACACATCACCTGCACACACACACACATCTGTTAGCCTGCAACTCAATACACAATTTTAGCACATAAAAGTCAGGGTGAGCCAATATTCATGCGACTCTATGGAAGTTGCAAACCCTTCGACCCACCATTTTCATCTTAAAACTACAAATCTCTTCACCTCTAGATGACTCCATTGTATTAGAAATAGAGCGCCAGCATCTCACTGGCCTTCCTTTGTTAATTAACCTATTAGGCCCGTTCGCTTGGGGTTATAATACACTTACTTCGGGAGGATGAAATGGTTATAATCATAACTATAATTTTAAAAGGGGTGGACCGGAAAGCCAGCGGAAGGCCTCGGTCAGATGATCAAAAGCTCCAGCGGCAGGTCATCAAATGACTAAGACCCGCGTCAAGAAATACTTATTCTTTTACCAAGCTTCAGGAAGCAGCTCAAACAGGCAGTATCCAAGATACTAGATATCTGGACCCTTTCACGACACTGTTCCACTGCCACACACATGAGACATAGCAGCGGCGCGACGGCTGCAATAAAATTTCACAGGTCCAAGATTTTTCAAGTCCCTCTCCCTTTGTGCATAAGAAAAATTGCCAAAGGTTTGCCACCAAACCTCTGTCTGTCTCCAACAGGGAACCTGACAAGCAGTCAGATTCCCACATACGAGCTACAGCCGGGCTGTAGCTCGTATGTGGGACTGCGTGTGGTCAGCAATAGGAGCTTACTTGATCAGGTCTTCATGCACCGGGAAGCCTGGATCAGAGCATTTGGGCAAAGGCCTGTTGGAACTTCACACTAGGTCCTACCCCACGGCTCCAGACCTCTCTCTGGGTGATAGGTGGGTGAGGTATTGCTGCTCCGTAATTTCATAATGGCTGCTAGGCTTGTTTCACAGACCCCGCTAGGGGGCTGGCACTGAAGTGAGCCCTGGCACTGAAGTGAGTCCTGGCACTAAAGTGAGCCCTATCACTGAAGTGAGCCCTGGCACTGAAGTGAGCCCTGGCTAGCACACGGTCTGTGATGAAGGCTGCACTCAGGACACCTCTTCCTTGGTCTAAGCACTGGACTGTTGTCTGGCTGGAAGAACCCATTGTCAATAAACCACAGTCTAGTCTACGGGAATTTATATTACCCTGTATTACTGCTAACTCGCCTGCTACCTCCACACACCGCCATTACATTCTTCTACCAGTTCAATTATCCCAAAGTTCTCAGCAGCAAAACAAATCCTCACCACTTCCTATATAACACTGCATCATCCTACCAGAACCGTATTAAACGATTAATTTTGCACCAGAGTATCAAATTTTAAATTGTTACAGCCTTACTTTAGAGTTTATGAGAGAGAGAGAGAGAGAGAGAGAGAGAGAGAGAGAGAGAGAGAGAGAGAGAGAGAGAGAGAGAGAGAGAGAGAGAGAGAGAGAGAGAGAGAGAGAGTTCATTTCCAGTACTGTATTTGATCAACTGACCCTTAAAAGGTGCTTAAAATTTTTAATCTTCTTTATTTCCCATATAAATCTCAAGTTTCATCAGCACAAGTTTCAGAAGTGGCTTCACCCTTTTGATACTGGCTTCAAAAGACCAGCTTCTTCATGCCAGCTGTCACCATCTTCCATTTCCTCTCATAAAGAAGGAACAAGTCAAGCTCTTGGATAAGCAACTTTTAATAACAGGAGATAAGACCAAACACCGGCTTGCAAGATCACCGTTACCATCCTGTAATGATATTGCTGTCCTTGGCAATGTCACTGTCCTATAGTGATGTTAGTCTATAATGAAGTCACTGTCCTGGGGGATGTCACTGTCCATTACTGGCATCCTTGTTTTGTAGGGAAATCACTGTCAGTTTATATAACTGTTCTGACTTATATATATATATATATATATATATATATATATATATACATTTATGCGCCTCTTTCGATTAAATATTTAATTGATGCAACTTTCACTATAAGTAAATGAAATATATGAGTTATTAATGGCTTTCAATTTATGAAATAAACAGTTATAATAATAATAATAATAATAATAATAATAAGAAAAGAAGAAGAAGAAGAAGAAGAAGAAGAAGAAGAAGAAGTAGAAGAAGAAGAAGAAGAAGAAGAAGAAGAAGAAGAAGAAGATTAAAAGCAATAATAATCATAAACAATATAAAAATAATAATAATAATATTAATAATAATAATAATAACAACAACAATAACACTAATAATATTGGCAACAACAAACAGCAGAGGTGATCTAGTACAATGATCGCACATTTGGACCATCAAATTCCCCACAAATATATATATCTCTCTTCATACACATGAACCCCGAGCAGTAATTGCCAGAAATCAAAATATAAATCAAATTTGGCTGAAAACCGTAAAATGTCTATCATTGATGCGCTTTTATGGTTTTGACTTTATTAAAGCGGAGAGAATGTCACACTCGAATTCAAATAGATGGATTATATATATATATAGTTGTGTGTGTGTGTGTGTGTGTGTGTGTGTGTGTGTGTGTGTGTATGTTGTTATGGAGTTTTTATGTGGTTAGTGAAATGAAGGTTTGTGTGGGTGTGTGTGTGTGTGTGTACTCACCTAATTGTACTCACCTAATTATGGTTGCATGGGTCGAGACTCAGCTCCTGGCCCCGCCTCTTCGCTGTCTGCTACTGGGTCTCTGCTCTCCCTGCTCCATGAGCTTTATCATACCTTGTCTTAAAACTATGTATGGTCGCTAGACTATTCCACTTCCTGACTACTCTATGGCTGAAGAAAGGCTTCCTAACATCCCTTTGACTCATCTGAGTCTTCAGCTTCCAGTTGTGCCCAATTGTTTCTGTGTTCCCTCTCTTGAACATTCTGTCACTATCCACCTTGTCGATTCCCCGCAGTATTTTGTATGTCGTTATCATGTCTCCTCTAACCCTTCTGTCCTCCAGTGTTGTTAGTCCTATTTCCCTCAACCTTTCTTCATAGGACAGTCCCCTGAGTTGTGGAACTTGCCTTGTCGCAAACCTTTGCACTTTCTCTAGTTTCTTGACGTGCTTGACAAGATGTGGGTTCCAGACTGGTGTTGCATACTCTAGTATAGGCCTGATGTACACGGTGTACAGTGTCTTGAACGATTCCTTGTTAAGGTAACGGAACGCTAATCTTAGGTTTGCCAGTCGCCCATATGCTGCCGCAGTTATCTGGTTGATGTGTGCCTCCGGAGACGTGCTTGGCGTTATACTCACCCCAAGGTCTTTCTCCTTTTCCGAGGTTTGTAGCCTTTGTCCGCCTAGCCTGTACTCTGTCAGCGGTCTTCTTTGCCCTTCTCCGATCTTCATGACTTTGCATTTGGTGGGATTAAATTCGAGAAGCCAGTTGCTAGACCAGATGTCAAGCTTGTCCAGGTCTGTTTGAAGTCCTGCTTGGTCCTCTTCCGATGTGATTCTCCTCATTATTTTCACATCATCTGCGAATAGAGACACTTCTGAGTCTATCCCGTCCGTCATGTCATTCACATATACCAAGAATAGCACTGGTCCTAGGACTGACCCCTGCGGTACACCGCTCGTCACAGGCGCCCACTGTGATACCTCCCTGTGAGGTATTCCTGATCCATTCCATTGCCCTTCCTGTTATCCATGCCTGTTCTTCCAACTTCTTTACTAATCTCATATTAGGAACTGTGTCGAAGGCCTTCCTGCAGTCCAGGAAAATGCAATCAACCCACCATTCTCTCTCTTGCCTTACTTCTGTTACTTTATCATAGAACTCCAGGAGGTTTGTTACACAGGATTTGCCTTCCCGGAATCCGTGCTGTCTGGCGTTGATTATCCTGTTTAGCTCCAGATGTTCCACCATTCTTTTCCTGATGATTTTCTCCAAGACTTTGCACACTATACACATAAGTGACACCGGTCTATAGTTTAGTGCCACTTTTCTGTCTCCTTTTTTAAAGATGGGGACTACATTGGCCTTTTTCCATACCTAAGGTAGCTGCCCAGTTTCAAGGGATATGTTGAATATTATGGTAAGTGGCACACTCAGTACCTCAGCTCCTTCCCGAAGGACCCAGAGGGAGATATTGTCCGGACCCATCGCTTTTGAGGTATCAAGGTCACTGAGTAACTGCTTCACCTCCTCCTCACTTGTGTGTATGCCCTCCAGCCCTTGATACATCCCTTGTTGTTGACACACCCCATCCTGTCTACCCAGCTGCCTTCCTTCCTCCACTGTGAATACTTCCTTAAACCTTGAGTTGAGCTCCTCACATACCTCTTGATCGTTATTTGTGAGTTCCCCATCTTCTCTCCTCAGCCTTATCACCTGGTCCTTGACTGTTGTCTTCCTTCTGATGTGACTGTACATCAGTTTCGGGTCAGACTTAACTTTCGATGCTATGTCATTTTCGTACTATTTCTGGGCCTCCCACCGTACTTGTGCATACTCGTTTCTAGCTCTTCTACTAATCTCTTTAATTACTTGAGTTCTTTGTCTTCTGTACCTTTTCCATTCTCTGACACTCTGAGTCTTTGCCTCCCTGCACCTTTGGGTAAACCAGGGGCTCTTTCTGGCTTTCCTATTTAATCTTTTTCCTCTGGGTATAAACCATTCCTCTGCCTCCTTGCACTTTGTCGCTACGTACTCCATCATTTCATTTACTGACTGTCTTTCCATTTCCCTTTCCCACTGGACCTCCTGCAGGAAATTCCTCATACCCGTGTAGTTCCCTCTTTTAAAGTCTGGTTTGTCTCTTTCGGTACCGTTTTCCCTCTCCACCTGTAGCTCTACAATGTACTCAAAGCTCAGCACCATATGGTCGCTGGCTCCCAGGGGGCTCTCGTGTGTTATGTCCTCAATATCTGAGCTGTTCAGGGTGAATATAAGGTCCAGCCTTGCTGGTTCGTCCTCTCCTCTCTCTCTCTGGTCGTGTCCCTGACATGTTGGTGCATCAAGTTTTCCATTACCACGGTTCATCATCTTGGCTCTCCAAGTTTCTGGACCCCCACGTGGTTCTTGGTTCTCCCAGTCGATATCCCTGTGGTTGAAATCGCACATGACCAGTAACTTCGCTCTGCTCATGTGCACTTTTCTTGCCACCTCTGCCAGAGTGTCCACCATCGCTCTGTTGTTCTCATCATATTCCTCACCTGGCCTCCTGCAGTTCTGTGGTGCGTTATACATCACTACAATGACTATCTTGTGCTCCCCAGACTGGATGGTACCTACTATGAAGTCCATTTCTCTACACACCTCCATTCCTTCCATTTCCTCGAATCTCCAACGGTTCCTTACGAGCAGTGCGACCCCTCCTCCCCCTGCTCCTTCTATCTTTCCTCAGGATCTGATATCCCTGTGGGAAGATTGCGTCTGTTACTGCCTCATTGAGTTTAGTTTCTGTGACGGCTATGATGTCTGGGGACACCTCACCTATTCTTTCATTCCACTCTTCATACTTATTCGTAATTCCATCCGCGTTTGTGTACCAAACCTTCAACCTTGTTTCCAATACTGTGGCCCTGGGGGATCTTGGTGGGTTGGGGGTGTGGGCAGGGTGCCCATAGGAGGTTGCTGCATGGGTAGGGGGATTGTATGGTTGGGGTATGGGTTGGTGGGGTGGAGTTTGTGATGGGGGTGGGGGTAGTTGTGATGTTGGGTTTTGGGTTGCTGGGGTGGGGACAGGGGGACTGATGTGTGTGTGTGGTGTTAAAATGTATGGTTGCCGTTGGATTGCTGTGATTTGAGGCCCGCCGTGAGTGCTTCCAGTGGGTGTGTTTGTCCTTCTGCTTGGGCCTGGTGTCCTCCGTACCTCGCTGTCTCCTCTCTCTCCTCTCTTCGCTTTCTTATCCTCTCCTTCAGGGCCTCCCTTTCTTCCTGCGTTTTGTCTCGATCTAGGTATACATTCTGGTACTCCTGATTCGCCCTCAGCCGTGCTTTCTCTTGCAGGATCATGTTCCGGGCTGATTCTGCCTTGAAGATTACCTTTAGAGGTCGATTTCTTTCCCTTGTGTGTGTGTGTGTGTGTGTGTGTGTGTGTGTGTGTGTGTGTGTGTGTGTGTGTGTGTGTGTGCGTAGGCACTGGTGTTAATGGGCTCTTGCTCCAAGGAGGTGTAGCTATCCTCCTGTTCCTTGAATCAAAATTGATTAACACTTATAATAATAATAATAATAATAATAATAATAATAACAGTAATAATTAATTATTTGCATTGAAATGCATGGAACTGGTCCATGTAACAATTAGCTCAGCTGTAAAAAACTTTCTACTCACAACTGAAAGAACCCGATTGCGATTCCCGGGCGGGACTATACGTATAGGCAATAGTCTCTCAACTTGCTGCCAAAAAGTGGTAGTAGACAGGAACCTAAGAGTTAGTAAACCCTCGAGGGTCGCATCCTGAGTAAGGACTTCTGATAAAATAAAACATCATTCTGGACTTTGAGTTGCCCTGGGTTAAATATTAATAATAATTAATAATAATAATAATAATAATAATAATTGTCTTCATCTTAATTTTCATCTTCATCTTTTTTCTTCTTAGCCACAATGGCTTCGTTATAGGGGGAATTAGCTTACTGCAGCTACGGGGGGAAAGAAGATGGAGAGTAATTTTAATGTAATATCACTTTACAAATAAATTTGCGCGTTAGAGGAATCATAGAGCATAAAAGAACAGTCAAGTTATATAAGGTACAGTAATATCTTACGAAAATATAGTGAAGTGAACATACTTTCAGCTACAACATTGCAACACTCGGAAAACGATGTGGGTTACCTCCATCACAAGGGTGTCACCCAGGACGCTGACTTTTTCTTTTTTACAAGCCCACGTAACCTAACAGGTTACAGATGTTATAACACTAGAACAGTAAACACCTGTGTTATGCACGTTAATAAACCGCTGTCATATATATGTACCTGTTTCGTCAGCAACACTTCATTAATTCCAGTATCATGGCATTATAGTAGACATAGCAACTCCCCCACTATGCAGATCTTCGTAACTATACATGTTGACCCCGGTGGTCCAAGTGGTAACTAAAATATTAAAAACACAACGCTGGGTGACGCCATCACTAATTTCAATGGAAGAAGATTAATTACGCTTCCAGAAATATACGACGCTCTCCAAAATATTAGTGTCATCCAACTCTCATCTACGAAGAAACTCTTGGTTGTTTGCTTCGTGTGTGGTGATAGAAGTCCTCCTGAGCGATGGCAAGTGAAGTTGCTTAAGCTATGTTCTTGTGCGAGATGTGAGAAAACCTTTCGGTCGAAAGGTGGCTAATGGGTCCATAAGAGCAAAGCATAGATGCATATGCTTTAATCTGTCAAACACAACTTATTACTCCGATGATGATCTGATAACTGACTGTTCGCTTATAGTAGCCACTGGTTGCATAGTTATAATTACCTTACCTGGCGAGAGACTATACACAAAAAGGTTAGCAGGCACTTTAGAAAAAGAAAAAAAATATTTGCCGTATCTCTAACTGGTACATAAATCTAATCGTGTGTTTGTAACTACAATAAACATTTTGTTCACTAAGGAGTGAACCAAAACAAAAATAAGTTAAATCGGCATATTGGAAGGCATAAATATTTTAATGGCCCCAAACAGAGACAGAGAGTAAACAACCTTGTCTTGGTGCTGCAAGGAAATGAATAACTCTGCTGAGACCAAATTATTTGGAAAAATATGTTGGTGGGCTAAATCATGTAAGGGTAAAGTAACTTTTGTATGCGAGGGGCATGGACATCCACCAGGAGTGTGCTGGCTTGTTTGATAAGGCTGAGAGGAGGCAAGTGGTTATTATGACTTGACGTGCTGTTAGCATATGTGCAAGGTAACATTTATGAAGGGTTTCAGGGAAAACCAGTTAGCTAAACTTGGTTGTGTCTTGGAGGTGGGAAGTACAGTGCCTGTGAAAGTGTTTCTTTTCTCTGTTCAGCTCACCCAACCTCCCTGGGAGACGGCCGGTGTTTTGAAAAAAGAATCGAAAGAAGAGTCGACAAGTTGCAAGCAATTAAGTTACATTAGTTAAAAGTCTGTGCAAAGATATGCGTAATTTAGTCTAATTTATGTTAAAGCAGAAGCATGATCCAATATACCAAGTAAAATACTGCAGATATGAAACAGTGGGTCCGTTGTCCCTCAAATAAGTAAAACATAACTATGGAGAATCTAAGACTTGTACACTACAAGACGGTCACTAATAGTTAAGGCTGGGTTATACGAGCATTTCTGGCAGTGCAGTTTGTATGGAGACCCAACGTCACGAAATGTAAAGTGGGTGTAGAGAGAGAGAGAGAGAGAGAGAGAGAGAGAGAGAGAGAGAGAGAGAGAGAGAGAGAGAGAGAGAGAGAGAGAGAGAGAGAGAGAGAGAGAGAGACTTACACAAAAACATTGTATTAATGTGTTCAGACATCATAACACTGAGGGACACGCCCAGGCAACCATACAGGAAATACCTAGAGAGGGTTTCGGGGGTCAACGCCCCCGCGGCCAGGTCTGAGACCAGGCCTAGTGGTGGATCAGGTGGATCATTTCACTGTTAATGATAGGATGTCTGAAATTTTTAAATTGTTTCCACATTTTGTAGCGGTCTGACGGTCTGACGAATGAACATATTTGATGATCAATGTTGATAGTGGTAATAAGATACAATCACAAGAAAAATAAAGTGTCTGCATATTGTATCGTGCATATTAGCTATGCAGAAAAATTGTAACAAATGAAATGAGTGGAATATTTTTAAAGATGCAACTATGCCCAGTGGACTCTGATAAAGACCCATTATTAACCTTTTTAATTCTGTTATCTTGCACTAGCGCTCACATGCCGCCGCTCAGGCGACATGTACAAAAGTGGAGATGAAAAGACAGCTGTATCTCTACATTATCAAGGTACTCTGAGAGGGAGAGCGCAGGAAGGCTACCACATGGGTAAGGTGTGACCACATGGGTAAGATGTGACCACATGGGTAAGGGATAACGTCAGAGGGGTGAGAGATGACCACAAGGGTAAGAATGATCACAGAGGTGAGGGGTGACCACAGGGTTATCAACTGATGTCAACATAACCCATAAGAACATAAGAAAGGAGGAACACTGCAGCAGGCCTGTTGGCCCATACTAGGCAAGACCTTCACAATCCATCCATCACACACAGGGTTCAACTACTAGTACACTGTCACTTTTCAACCCACATTAACACACACACATAACCCGCACACTGGAGACAAACTTATAGCGACGTTTCAGTCCGACTTGGACAATTAATTAGTCACATCGTTGACCGGAAACACTTGTTAACTGCCTGACCAGACTGCCTGGCCAGACTGCCTGGCCAGACTGTTACTATGGCCTAATCTGCCACTTTCTGTAGAAATTAACAGCTGCCTCGTGAAAACTACGCTTCATCTGGCAAGTGTTTTTATATATGATATAAGCAAGTCGCAGTGTCTTGGGCACCAGATATCTCTACAATATTCTTTAATTATGCCTATGACATCCATACTTTCCTTTGGGTTTATTCTACACTTCCCATCGTATCTCTCATTTCATTAAGTTGTTGTGGTAGTGCAGAATGGGGACATGACCCTCGTATATTATCTAAGAATATATAACCAGGGATTATATTCTAAATACATTAAGGTGATTCTACTAGTTTAAATATATTAATGATTTTCCTGGACTCAATAGTTATTATTTTTTTTTTTGCAAACTCCTTTCTGTTCTGTCTACGTTGGAGTGCACGCAGTAAGCACCAACAGTCTGTCTCGCCACACCATTAGCCAAGAGATGTGGTCCAAGAGTAGCAGTAATATTGATCCCTAGAACCATCAGCTTACGCGACGGTCTGGAGTTCTGAGACTCTCTGACCGCGGGTTCGAACCCCACCCGTGGTATGGTGAGTAGGTAGCACAAGTTATTCAAAGAGCTGCTGTAGTGGCTTTCCCCTCCACCAAACAACCCCACTATATTTTACTCGGCTGCTCCAAGGACATGTTTTCCACCAGCTTCTTCCACACCTGCCCGGGAGTGGACACCCCACCTGCCCGGGAGTGGACACCCCACCTGCCCGGGAGTGGACACCCCACCTGCCCGGGAGTGGACACCCCACCTGCCCGGGAGTGGACACCCCACCTGCCCGGGAGTGGACACCCCACCTGCCCGGGAGTGGACACCCCACCTGCCCGGGAGTGGACACCCCACCTGCCCGGGAGTGGACACCCCACCTGCCCGGGAGTGGACACCCCACCTGCCCGGGAGTGGACACCCCACCTGCCCGGGAGTGGACACCCCACCTGCCCGGGAGTGGACACCCCACCTGCCCGGGAGTGGACACCCCACCTGCCCGGGAGTGGATACCCCACCTGCCCGGGAGTGGACACCCCACCTGCCCGGGAGTGGACACCCCACCTGCCCGGGAGTGGACACCCCACCTACCCGGGACATGCAACACTATAAACCTTTTGTCTCCGTCTCTGCCTTGTTTAATGCGATTACAACCTATGTTACCCCAGAGTGGTGAAGGTAGGAGTGGGTCTCTGATGGTATCCCGGGTCACTGCCCCCGCCACCCCGTCCAATACCTGTTGCTGATTCCGGGGCCATCCCCTTGTGGCCCGCTCTCAGACCAGGCCTCCCGGTTAATGGCCTGACCAATCACGCAAGGGTGGCACAGTCCGGCTGCTCAGGACTTAATTCGAGGCACTTATCAAGCTTCATATTAAAGATCTTCGCCTGTGGTTTACCTGTGACGGTTACGATGAATCTTCTGCCCTTCAGCCCGGCCTGAGGCTACGCTTTCCTCTTGACCGTCTGATTAATCAACCCATCGACAGACAGTTTTGCCCTTGAGGTCTATAATAACTTACAAAGGTAGTGTCTAATGGGGATGACTACTTAGCTATGATTGTTACTCAAGCAACAGGAGCAAGTGACGCTGGTATCTGTAGCAACGAAAGCAGAATCATGTTTGTACTGAGCTATACACATAGTGTTAGCTATAAGAGCAGAGTTATGTTTGTATATGCAGCTATAAAGACAAAACTCAACGTATATTTGTAATAGTGAACCCTCGGTTTTCGTACAGCTCCCAACTCAAACAATTATGTAAGTGTATTTTGTAAGTGCTTCTGTAAGTGTATTTTTGGGGTCTGAAACGACTAATCTAATTTACATTCGTCCCTATGGGAACAAATTCGTTCGGTAACGGCACTCGAAGAGCATTCCGGAAAGAATTATCGACGAAACCGAGGGTCCACTGTACTTGAATATTCCTCTTGGATTCCATTACTGTCTTCTACCAGAGGCTTTTGCATTTCAACACAGATGGTACATACTGAAGACATCTCCCAGTGTCTCTGGATTCAGTTGGCAATGCGTCTGCTTGGCGAAACATCTTCTTAATAAAGATACGCAGGTGATGCACATGTTTTATTCATCAGCCTGTCGGTAGTGTAGATCATTAACATACATCTACCACTGCCGGACTTGAGTCCTGGAGGTGGGAAGTACAGTGCTGTGCTCTGAAGGAGGGTTGTTGATATGTTGCAGTTTTTTAACTGTAGTGTAGGCACGCCTCTAGCAAGACAGTAATGGAGTGAATGACAATGAAAGTGTTTCTTCTTTTCGGTCACCCTGCCTTGGTGGGAAACGACCGATATATTTATAAAATAATAAATAAATAAATTCACCACTCTGTAAAAACGTGTTTTCAATCGTCATTTCGGTACTTCTTGTTCTCTCTTAGTGTTCGTGTTGTTTTCATAGCCTTGTTGCATCTTATATGGTTATCAGGTTTATCCTTTTTTTCGTGTCAGCAGGGACAGCTTTAGTATTTTCAGCAATTCTTCGTAATACACACACACACACACACACACACACACACAGACACACACACACACACACACACACACACACACACACCTGAGCTGAGTCTCGACCCCTGCAACCACAATTAGGTGAGTACATACGTAGGGGCAAAGTGCAAGGAGGCAGAGGAACGGTTTATACCCAGAGGCAAATGTTTTTAATGGGAAGGCCAGAAAGAGCCCTTGGTTTACCCAAGGTGCAGGGAGGCAAAGACTCAGAGTATCAGAGAATGGAAACGGTACAGAAGGCAAAAGAACCCAAGTAAACAAAGAGATTAGTAGAAGAGCTAGAAACGAGTATGCACAAGTACGGAGGAGGCCCAGAAACAGTACAGAAAACGACATAGCATCAGAAAGTAAAGTCCAGACCCGAAACTGATGTTGAAGACAACAGTCAAGGACCAGGTGATAAGGCTGAGGAGAAGATAGGGAACTCACAAGTAATGATCAAGAGGTATGTGAGGAGCTCAACTTGAGGTTTAAGGAAGTATTCACAATGGAGGAAGGAAGGCAGCTGGGTAGGCAGGACATGGTTGTCACCAACAAGGAATGTACCAAGTGCTAGAGGGCATACACACAACTGAGGAGGAAGTGAAGCAGTTACTCAGTGACCTCGTACCTCAAAGGCGATGGGTCCGGACAATATCTCCCCGTGGGTTCTTCGGGAAGGAGCTGAGGTACTGAGTGTGCCACTTACCATAATATTCAACACATCCCTTGAAACTGGGCAGCTACCTGAGGTATGGAAGAAGGCCAACGTAGTCCCCATTTTAAAAAAGGAGACAGAAAAGAGGCACTAAACTATAGACCGGTGTCACTTACATGTATAGTGTGCAAAGTCCTGGAGAAAATCATCAGGAAAAGAATGTTGGAACACCTTGAGCGGAACAGGATAATAAACACCAGACAGCACGGATTCCGGGAAGGCAAATCCTGTGTAACAAACCTCCTAGAGTTCTATGATAAAGTAACAGAGGTAAGGCAGGAGAGAGAAGGGTGGGTTGATTGCATTTTCCTGGACTGCAGGAAGCCTTCGACACAGTTCCTCACATGAGATTAGTAAAGAAGGTGGAAGAACAAGCAGGTATAACAGGAAGGGCACTGGAATGGATCAGGGAATACCTCAAAGGGAGGCAACAATGGGTCATGGTGCGTGGTGAGGTATCACAGTGGGCGCCTGTGACGAGCGGTGTACCGCAGGGGTCAGTCCTAGGACCAGTGTTATTCCTGGTATATGTAAATGACATGACGGACGGGATAGACTCAGAAGTGTCTCTATTCGCGGATGATGTGAAAATAATGAGGAGAATCACATCGGAAGAGGACCAGGCAGGGCTGCAAACTGACCTGGACAAGCTCGACATCTGGTCTAGCAGATGGCTTCTCGAATTCAATCCCTCCAAATGCAAAGTCATGAGGATCGGAGAAGGGCAAAGAAGACCGCTGACAGAGTACAAGCTGGGCGGACAAAGGCTACAAACCTCGGCAAGGAGAAGACCTTGGAGTGAGTATAACGCCAAGCACGTCTCCGGAGGCACACATCAACCAGATAACTGCGGCAGCATATGGGCGTCTGGCAAACCTTAGATTAGCGTTCCGTTACCTTAACAAGGAATCGTTCAAGACACTGTATACCGTGTACGTCAGGCCCATACTAGAATATGCAGCACCAGTCTGGAACCCACACCTGGTCAAGCACGTAAGGAAACTGGAGAAAGTGCAAAGGTTTGCGAGAAGGTTAGTTCCACAACTCAGGGTCTGTCTTATGAAGAAAGATTGAGGGAAATAGGACTAACAACACTGGAGGAAAGAAGGGTCAGAGGAGACATGATAACGACATACAAAATACTGCGGGGAATTGTCAAGGTAGATAGTGACAGGTTGTTTCAGAGGGGACACATCTGGAAGCTGAAGACTCAGATGAGTCAAAGGGATGTTAGGAAGCATTTCTTCAGCCACAGAGTAGTCAGGAAGTGGAATGGACTAGAGAAAAAATATAATTTGGGGGCAGGAACCATACATAGTTTAAGACAAGGTATGATAAAGCTCATGGAGCAGGGAGAGCAGAACCCAGTAGCAGACCGAAGAGGCGGGGCCAGGAGCTGAGTCTCCCCACCCCCGCAACCACAATTAGGTGAAGTATTGGGGGGAGTACACACACACACACACACATTACCATTTTCAATAGCTGTAATGAGAGTCTTTACTCTTGCATATAACCTTTACTCTAACGTACAGCCACTGAGAGAAAAAGGGAAAAGGAGGGGGGGAAGAGGGGGGAGGAAGAGGAAAAATTACGGAAAGAATGGGAGGAAAACGGAGAGGGGGGGGTGAAAGAAAAAGTTTGGATTAGGACGTGAAAGAACGTGGGGGAGAAAGGGAGGGGGGGAGGAGGGTGAGAGTGGGGAGGATATCAAAATTGTTTCAAAACTCTGCAGAGAAAAATGGTACCCTGAGCACCAAAACCCCACAAAGTCTGCTCCAGGACATTCGTAAATAAGACCATTCTCCTCCCCACCTCTTCCCAAAATTTCCCCCCGATTTCCCAAATTTATTATTTCTGCTTCCTCCTGATTTCCCCTGGTCTCCTTTTCCGTCTCCCAAACCCCCATCTATGGTACCTTTGTTCTCACCATTTCCACAATCCCCACTACTAACCGCCCAAACCACCTGCTTACAAACCACTGCCTCCGTACTGTTTCCCCAACTACCACTACCACCCCCTATTTCCGTCACCCCCCGTACAACTAATACTATCCCAGCCACCACCATCGCCCTGCCACCCCCGCCTTCATCAGCCCCCCCACTATCCAACCCCCCCCCCACTACCCCCCCCAACCACACCAATTCCATCTAACCATCACTATCACCACCAATATCACCACAACCACCAGCACCGCCATCATCCAAAAACAACACCACCCCAAAACCCCACCAGCACCACCAGACAAATCGTCAGCCCAAAGGGTCAAAAAAAACCACGAAAGTGTTTCCCGAAAAGGTTGAAACCAAGCCATCATACTGACAAATTTTTCCCTTTTTTTTCGACAGAGAGACATTACACTAAATAAATGTTGACAAAAAGCCCTTTTTTAACCCAAAATGCTCTGAACTTCAGGGCTGCCCCTTTTTCATTGATAATCTTGTTACAATGGGGGTATACTCACTAATTCCTGGACCTATTATTTCATTTTGTTTTTCCCCAACTTTAAAAAAATTTCCCCCTTGACTAGTTTTTTTTTTAAAAAATTAAATAAATCAAATCTCTCTTCAACTCTAGGGTTTTTTTGGGGAAAAAAAATCGTAGAATTTTATTACCAACTGTCTCACTCCCCTTTTTGTTCTACTACATTTCTTGATTTACAGTCTGCATTTGATGTCGAAAACGGACCTGATATCCTTGGGTTAACCAAATTAAATACCGAAAAAGATTGGTTACCTGTCATACTGTGTGCATTCAGTTTTATCAAAGCTTTAAAAAGGCAGACTAAAAAATTATCCTCCCAAAAAACCGGTTTTAAAAAACCAAAAAACCTTTCCTTTTTTGTTTTCCCCCCCATACCCCCCTTTATCGTTTTTTTTTTTTTTTTTTTTTTTTTTTTTTTTTTTTTTTTTTTTTTTTTTTTTTTTTTTTTTTTTTTTTTTTTTTTTTTTTTTTTTTTTTTTTTTTTTTTTTTTTTTTTTTTTTTTTTTTTTTTTTTTTTTTTTTTTTTTTTTTTTTTTTTTTTTTTTTTTTTTTTTTTTTTTTTTTCGGGTTGGGGAAAATTAACCCAAAAGGGGAACCCCCCGGTATTCTTTAAGGAAAAAAGGGGGAGGCATCTGACCTAGTAACAAAATAGTCAGGTCCCAAATCACACCCACCCCCACCCACTCATATATTTATCTAGCCTATTTTTTAAAAATACCAACGTTTTAGCCTCTATAACTGTACTCGGGAGTTTGTTCCACTCATCGACAACTCTATTACCCAAAACCCAAAGCTTTCCTATATCCTTCCCGAATCTGAATTTATCCAACTTAAAGCCTTTTTTCGAGTCCTGTCAATACAGATATTTTTTGCACGCTATTTACATCCCTTTTTTTTATTCCTGTTTTCCATTTATAACCTCAATCATATCCCCCCAATTCTCCCTTTCTAGGGGTGCAGATTCGGGGGCCCCAAGTCTATCCTCCCTAGGGAAAAATTTCCCGAACCCCGGAAAAACAACTTAGTCATCCCCCTTTTACGTTTTCCAGAGCATTTATATCCATTCTGGAAAAGGTGACCAAAACTTTGCAGCATAATCTAGATGAGGCCCAACCAAGGAATTAGAGTTGAAGAACAACCTGAGGACTCCTATTTTTATGCTTCTTGAAAGAAGCCAAGGATTCTGTTGCTTTATTGCGGGGAAAATTTCACTGCTGTCTTGGTTTTAGATTACTGCTAACCAGAACTCCCCAAATCCTTTTCCAAAAAAAATAGTATTAAGGGGGTACATTATTTAGTTTATATGTGGCATGGGGTTTTTTTCCTGTCCAATATTTAGAACTTTGCATTTATCTATATTAAACTGCATCTGCCCTTCTCCGACCAATGCATCAGTCTATTCAAATCTTCCTGGAGTGCTCTAATGTCCCCCATTTGAATGAATTGGACCCTATTTTGGGGTCATCGGGAAACTTGCTTATGTCGCTATTTATTCCCCCATCTATGTCGTTTATGTAGATTGTGAACAACAAGGGGGCCCCAAAACTGACCCCTGTGGAACACCCTTGTGACCTTCCCCACTCTGATTTCTCCCCATTTATGCAAACTCTCTGCTGCCTATTTGTCAACCATGCTTCCCATCCCCCAAAAAAATTTTCCTCCTATTCCCTTGCCCTTTTAAATTTTTCCCCAATAGTCTCTGATGTGGGGGGGCTATCAAAAACCTTCAAGTCCATATACACAAATCATATTCTTCCATGATCTACCTCCTCAAAAACCTTGGGGAAAAAAATTATTAAATTTGTAAAAGGGGAGGAAGCCCTTTTGGAAAACCGTGCTGAGATTCTTGGGGTTTAAATTTTTGCTTTTTAAGATGGCTCGAATTGCCTCGGCATTTTGATTCCATAAATTTTCCCCCTATTTGGGGGGTTTGGCTTATTGGTCTATAGTTCGAAGCTAAGGACCTGTCTCCTGCTTTGAAAATAGGTATTACATTTGCAATTTTTCCCCCTTTTCTGGCCCCTGCCATTTGCAGTGATATGTTGAAAAAATTAGCCATAGGTTTGCTAAGCTCCCCCTTTACATTCCTTTAGCCCTTGCAACAGTTCATCAGGGCCGGGGTTTGTTAGGTTTTAATTTATCTTTTGTCTAAGGACC